>JBBPMJ010000519.1:0-23568 GCA_038090255.1 Austroboletus niveus | reverse complement strand
TGCTGACTCACCTTCTTCCCTGACCTACCCTTAACCTTTGGACTTGTGTATATAAACCCTCAGTACACTGCTGTAGATCCTCATCCTAGACCTCCTACAATCTACCTTGTATCTTGGATTGTCCTCGGTCCCTCAGTCCTCATCCTACTGTTGAGTGGACACTCCTTAGAACCCCTTCGATCCACTGCTAGTCCTGTGGTGTCCCAGAACCTCTGCCAAGGAATACCCCTTGCCAGAACCCTTTGATCCCGTCTCCTCGACGGTCCCAGAACCCCTTCGATCCCATCTTCTCAATGGTCCTCAGAATCTCCACCAAGGACGCCCCTTGCTGGACTCCCTCGACTCCTGTCAGCTGTACAGTGACAGTAAGCCCTCGAACCTTTTGTAGGCCACGCCCCGACTACGTCGAGCATAACAGAACCACCATCACCAGACAAAGCCCCCAAGCCCAGTCCTCACCCCTAGTGAGTACATGGTTACCTGGTACAGTAGAGTTGTTGCCCCCTTGTAGATTCTATGATCCACACTGCTATGAGCCTAAGTACAGGCTTGACACCTAATACGTGTTACCTGGAACAGTGCAAGTTCAACAGGTTATGAGCCCTGGTTAGCATCCTGACTTAACAGTCAGTTGATGCACTGGATCATCTCAAAGGATGAGAACCTCTGTCAGTCCAAAAGAATAAATGGAGTTGATCCCATCCCAAGAGGGTGAACCTATGTCAGTTGACTTTACTGACAAAGTTTCGTTCTTAGAACTTGAAACAATGTCTACTCCCAAAGCCACCATTATGCTCCCCACCTTCACTGGTGCCAACTTCAAGAGTTGGTGGTCCCAAGTTCGGACCTACCTTAAGGCCCAGCAGGTCTTCTGGGCAATTGAGCTGTCGGAATATGCTCCCAAGGCCCCAACGGACAACAAGGACCAGACCCTGATCCAAAACTACCTCAAATGGCACAATGCTGATGATGCTTGCATTGGAACCATCTTGTCCCATGTCTTGCCGGCCATCAAGGCCAAGTTTGAAGTCCATACCATAGCCAAGAAGCTCTATGATGCTCTCACCAATGAGTACAACAAGCAGACAATCTCATCTGCCTATGTCATCTTCAAAAAGATCCTAGCTCATACCATTCCTGCCAACTCCAACCCTGTTCCGCACCTTACCAACTTTGACAACTTGTTGATGGAGTTCCAGACAGCTGGCTACTCGCTCGACTCTAAGATTGCTGGCATGATGTTGCTGGCAAAGGTACCCAATATCTATGATGTCGTGATCCAGAATCTCACCTCCCAGATCGACTCTATGACCAACAAGCTGAAGGATCCCTCAGTTGTGGAGATAGGCGCTGCGCTGAAACATAGCTGGGAGACCAAGGGTCTCCAGAGTCAGGGGAAGGGCCACCAGGCCAATAAGATCAGCGCTGTCAAGCGCAACGAGCAGGGCAAGGCACCTCTTTCCAGCAGCAGCCGGCAGCTGGGGCTTCTGCCCCTCCTGCTGCTGACAAGGAAAAGAAGAAGCACTGTAAGCAGAAAAACAAAGATGCTGCCCACATTGCTGAGATCGCCTCCTTGACCTGGCTGGAGCAAGCTCCAGTCATCCATACATCTGCCGATGCCCCCCCGCTACCATTGACCCTTGCCTGCTGGCCAACCAGCCAGCTTCTCATTACCAAGAGACAGGAGGTCCTGCTTTCAATCCTCGCATCCCCTGGGCCTTTAGCCTGGCGCACAGGTTGGGCATACAGCCCACTTCTGAGCCGATCAGGAAGCTTGACACCACCCTTGCAGATGCCGCTGCCACCTCCTCCTTCATTGCTGCCAAGACCTCTCACCCTCCTATCAAGCGCAAGCACGCTAGCAAGAGGAAGGAAATCCACTCTGCCCCAGCTGCAAGTTGGGATGACAAGTATGACGATGACGATGAGCCCATAGGGCCAGTCATAGCTTCTTTAGTGGAGCTCCCTGATGACGAAGACATTGTTGACTTGTACAGCTCAGAGGGAAAAGAAGCCATGGATGGCATTGATTTTTTGTATGTGCAATCTCTTTGGAATGATCTGATGTCATGCTCACCACCTCTGGTTGATTGTTTGGCTTCGCCTTTTGAGTCCACAAACCTAATTCGGTTAGCTAATTCAATTACGAACCTTGACAAACCTATTACGAACCTAGTAGTGACATGTAATGAATTAGATACATTCACTTTGGACTTGAGATCAGTAGACACACGTGAACCTACTGTATCTAGGCATGAGCAATTGAATGTCATTCAATGTACTTGCTTTGATTCGCCCTGTTTGAGCCAAAAAAGTTGCATTTGTGGGAGAAAACCCCTAAAAACACAGTATTTGGGCTATGAACCTAAGTTTGTCAACTTGAATCGAGGTTCACATGGATCTACCACCCGTTTTAACACTCTGGCTATCAAGCTAGATGGTTACGAACCTTACAAACCTTTACGAACCCTACCATTTTTGCCCAAAAACACTCAAAAAAGCGGTTTTTTGCCTTTTTTTTACCAAGTCTTTGGTGACAAACCTTCATAAAAGTGGGTTCGACAGACTCCCCTGGATCCCCCTGACCCATTTATGGTGTTCCGAACCTGATTCGCTTCAACGAACCTTACTAAATGTCGGAAATACCACTTTTTCTGAGATTCATGTTGCTTTTCCCACTCTCCTACTGCTTTGTATGGCCTCAAATCATGAGAGCTATCAAGGGGGATGTGGATGTAAGCATAGACATGAGCATGAGGCCAAGAACCTATGGATTTTGGATTCTGGGGCATCGACCCATTTTACCCCTGAGCGATCTGACTTTGTGGACTACCTTGAACTCAAGGAAAAAGCACAGATCCCAGTAAACACTACGGCTGGCATGATTCACATTATTGGGATTGGCAAGGTTATCATTCATTGGAGGCAACCCAACAGTAACAAGGATAGACTATTTTAGCTATTCAATGTCAGACATTTGCCCAACAGTGGTGTAAAACTCATTTCCCTTGGCCAACTAATGCAAGCAGGTGCTTGAATTAAGGGAGATGTGAAGTGCCTTGACGTCACTTATGGTGATGGCGGCATTCTTGCCTCCTTTATCCCTGGCCTTCAGTGGGGATTCGACAAGGGATCTGAACGTTGGGACGCCATCCAGGTGAGATAGGACAATCAGGGTGTGAAGAGGAGGAGCGCGAGGAGTGAGGGAACTGGTGTGTAGATGAGTCCGATGAGGAGGAGACAAATGCACAAGGGATTCGTGGGCACATGGGACATTCACATTGAGGGTGTTCCGGGGATTGCCTGTGGCAAATGGGACATTGGTAGAAAGGGCAGAGAGGACGACAGTGCCTGAGGTGACGGCATTGATAACATGCTTCGTGATAATGAGGGTAGTTGGGGGGAAGGGACCAGACTCCTTGGTTACCAGCCCAGTAGTCATTGGCACGATCTAGGGCAGCGATTTCTTGGGCAGAGAGCGGTTCAGAGGATGTGGATGGGGTGGAGACATGGTTGTTGCCGGTAGCGGCCAGGTTTTGGAGATATTGATCAATGTCGATAATGAAGTTGGTCATGTCCAACTGGTGCATCAGTTGGACAAGGTCATGTTCCAGGGTCTGGTGGAGATGATGGATATGGAGATTGGCCAGTGCTTGAGCAGCAGAGGTGATGGGGGTGGCAGCGGAGACAGCAATGCGGGAGTTCATTAAGAAGAGACGGTACATGAGGGCAAAGGGGGAGTGGGGTTCCATGTGAGCGTCAAGTGCCATAGCGAGACTGGAGTCCTGGAGTTCAGTGGTGATGGTGGTGGCGAGATCATTATTGAGGGGTGTGGGATGGTTGGGTAGGGCAGCAGGGGGTATGAACAATGGGAGGCGAGTGGGGCAGTTGGAGATCCGTTGAGCGAGGGAAACGGGTATAGTAGTGGGGATGAGGGATTCAGGGTAAGTCCAGCTAAAGCTGGGCCATGCAGAGGGAATGCCTTCTGCATCATTGTGAAGGCGTTGGATCAGGGAAGGGGGAGGTACAGGGATAGGTGCGTCATCAAGTTCAAGGGGGTTGTTGGTGGGGATGGTAGTAGACCAGCTGGCTTCAGCGATGTCGGAGGGAACATCACTGGGAGCGGGAGAGGATGTGGAGAGGATGATGGACATGATTGTGAGGGGTGTGGTTTGGTTGGAGACCAAGGAGATCGAATAATGATGTTTATAGTCATTGAGGAGAGATGCAGAGTTCTGTAGGTTCTGTGTGGGTTCCCAGGAGTCTTCTTTGGCTGTGTATCCCTTCCATCGGATCAGGAAGGAATGGGAGGTCGGAGGTCCGTGATGGCAGATGATTTTCTCAATTTCATATTCTTCATGCCCATTGATAAGGTCAGGCGGTGGGGAGGGGTAGTTCGGCCTGTGAACGGGGTTTTCGTGGTAGGGGGACAGGAGGGATGCGTGGAACACTGGGTGGATTTTCCACGATCGTGGGAGGCACAGTTCATAGGTGATGGGAGATCGCACCTTAATGATGGTAAAGGGTCCTTCGCATTTCGGGGTGAACTTCGGATTGACAATGGAGCATTTGAGATTTCTGGCTTTGAGCCAGACTTGGGTTCCCTTGGTGAACAGGGTGAAGAAGTGGTGATTTCGGGATGCCATGACTTGGTGAGCGAGTTCATGGGCAGCGAGGGCCTCATTGTGAGCAGCAATAAGGGATTTGAGGCGGTCTTCAATGGCAGGGATATTGGAGTCGGTGATGACTGAGGGAAGGGCACAGGGTTCATATCCCATCATGAGATAGAATGGGGTCTGTCTGGTGACAGAGTGGGGGCAGTGATTGTGAGCAAACTCAGCGTGGGGAATGAGTTCAGACCATGTGGTGGGATTACTTCCACAGAAGATGCAGAGGTAGATCTCGACTTCCTGGTTGACCCGTTCAGTTTTGCCATCAGTCTGTGGGTGGTATGTGGTGGAGAGTGTGAGGGAATAGTTGAGAGCTTTTCCCAATGCTTTGGCGAAGGCAGAGGCAAACTGAGGGCTGCGATCAGAGATGATTCTGTCGTAAAGACTGAATGGGAGGAAGACTTTGTGGAAAAAGAGGGCTGCAACCCCTTCGGCAGTGATGGTTTTCTTTGTAGGGCAGAGAATTACCCCCTTAGTAAGGCCATGGTCGACCACAACCAAGAGAGTATCAAAATCTGAGGATTCGGGGAGGTCAGTGATCAGATCACACAAGATCTGCTGGAAGGGGCAGGTACACGAGGAGTGAATGGGGGTGAGTGGAGGGACAGTGGGGTGGGTGTTGGCCTTGTGTTGTTGACATGAGGCACAACCTTCAACGTACTTTCATATATATTGAGTGAGGCCCAGCCACCAAAACTCGGCGGTGACGAGCTGATGAGTCTTGAGATAACCAGGGTGACCAGCAGTCTCATGGTCATGGCAGTGCTGGAGGATGGAGCGCCAGAGGGTTTTATCGGAGGGAATGTAGACACGTCCTTGGAAGGTAAGGATGCCGTCTTTGTATTGCCAGTCGAACAGGCGAGACCAAAAGGCTGGGGGAATGGTTCCATCAAGGGATTGAAGGGCCTTGAGGACAAAGGGGTCTGTCTTGGAATGAGACAAGATGTGCTCCTGGAGCATGGCATCGACGACGTTGACAAACAAGGATGGGGGAAGGAGGGTGACTCCTTCATTGTCAGTGTCATCCAAGGGGATGAGATCCGGGCGGCGGGAGAGGGCATCGGGACCAGCAAGGAGTTTACCAGGGACATGAATCATGGTCAGATCAAAATCTGCCAGGTCGAGGAGTCAATGGGCTTGTCGGCAGTTGAGGTTCTGTGCTGACCGGAAGTAGGTCAGGTTCTTGTGGTCTGTAAAGACTTGGACCAGATGGGAGCTGCCATGGAGATAATGGTGCCAGGATTTCAGGGCTTGCATGATAGCGAGGAGTTCCCAATTGTAGATGTCATAACTTCATTCTGCTGGTGAGAACGATTGGGAGAGATAGGAACAAGGATGCCAATCCCCATTGGTATCTGTCTGGAGGAGGATAGCGCTGGAGGCGAACTTGGAGGTGTCCATTGCAATAGCAAACAGAGTGGAGAGGTTGGGGAGTTGGAGGACTGGGTGTGTGAGGAAGAGTTCTTTGAGGCGATCAAAGGATTTCTGACATTCAGGGGACCAGGCCCAGGGAGTGGTCTTCTTGGTGAGATTGATGAGGAAACAGGCAATGGAAGAATAATCAGGGATGAATCACCAATAGAAGTTGGCGAAACCAAGGAAGGATCAGACGTCACAGAGCTTCTCAGGGGTGAGCCAGGATGCGATCCCATCAAGCTTGACAGGGTCCATGGCGAGTTGACCGGGTTTAACAATCATTCCAAGGTATTCAACTTCTTTGGAGGCAAAGTTGCATTTCTCAAGTTTAAGGTGAAGGTCAAGTTCCTTCATCCATTGGAGGACATGCTTAGTTCTTTCAGCATGGGTTTTCTCGTCAGGGGAGAAGATGAAGAGATCGTCCATGTAGATGATGAGCCATCCTTTGACGATCATGTCATGGAAGAAGTCGTTCATGAACCTTTGAAAGGTAGCGGGGGAGTTGGTGAGACCGAAGAACATTATGGTCAGTTCGAAGAGTCCTTTATGGGTAATAAAGGTGGCTTTCCATTGATGTCCATCTTTGATTCAGACGTTGTTGTAGCCCCATCAAACATTGAACTTCGTGAAAACCTTGGCATCACAGAGTTTGTCGACGAGATCGGAGACTAGGGGGAGGGGGTAGGCATTGTGAACTGTATGTTTGTTGAGATATCGGTAGTCCTGACATGGACGGAGTCCGCCATCTTTCTTTTTGATGAAGAAGAACAGGGAAGCTTGGGGGGAGTTTGAGGGGCATATCTTGCCTGAAGCAAGACTCTCATCGAGGAAGGTTTCCGTAGCCTTATGCTCATCTAGAGAGAGGGGTCAAATCTTTCCGATCTTGGGCATGAAAGATTCGTCAAGGTTGATCTCATGGTCATAGAGGCATGAGGGGGGTACATGGTCCATGGCTTCCTTTGAGAAGATGGAGGTGAAGTCAGAGTATTCAGGGGGAAGGGTAACCTTGGGTTTGGCTTTTTCGGCAGCCATGGCCAACTCAGTAGAGTTCATGAGTTTGGCGATGAAGGGATCGCCTTTGGAGATGATGCGGTTGACGGTGTAGTTGTCACGAGCGCAGTGGAGATACTGTGGTTCTGTCTCATAGTCAAGGTATTCATAGAGGCGTCTGTTGTAGACAGAGTCTACTTGGATGTGGCAAGGGGGTCAGGGGGAAGGCTTGAACTGTTGGAAACAGGTTTTGTATTGGTTCAAGTCGACTTTGTGGAGCATGTAGAGCTCCTTGGATTGGTCAGTAGACTCGTTGATGGAGAGAGTCTGACTGAACCAGTCGATGGTGGGATTGATGGCTTTCAACCAGGGGAGACCAAGGATGAGGTTTTGTTGACCACAATCCATGATGTAGAATAGGACTTTGTGAGCGAGTTCTTCAATGTGAATGAAGAGTTCAGTAGTGAAGCAAACTCCTCCTTTGTCCATGGGTCCTTGATTGAGATTGGTGACGTTGAGGGGGGAGGGGAGTCGGGTGGTGGGGAGCTTGTTTTTGCAAACAAAGCCCCAATCAATGCAAAAGATATCAGCGCTGCTATCAATGAGGGCACGAGTGTTGATGGTTTTCAATGTGTGTGAGGGTACAATGACTTGGACATGGATTTGCATTGAATCAAGCAGAGTAGATACATTTACACATTGTATTTTAGGAGAGTCCTGCATCAGTCAAGATCTTCATTCTAAAAATCCTTCTTGGAGGGAAGGGTGAATTGGACATGACAAACTGTGGGGTTGTTACCATCATTGTCATCACAGGTTTGGAGCTTGGGGAGGTCATCGTCGACCTGTTCAACTTATTTGACCGAAGTCTTACATACAAGGTTCCTTGGGGTACTTTCCACAAGCATCGGCTCAGTGGCCTTTCTGCCTGCAGTGTAGGCAATACCCCTCTTTGAAGCATTGTTCCTGCTCCTCGGGAGTTAGCTTAGGGGGTCTGGGGATATTGACCATGTCAATGTCCATGGCATCGGGATCGTGGGTTTTCTGGGAAAAGGAGGTGGTGGAGGGGGTCTGGTAGAACCGGTATGTGGGAGTGGAATGGGTATGATGCTGGTTAATGATGGTCTGAGCATGATCATTCTGGACTTGGAAATGAATGGCTTTTGAATACCACTCATCGACCTTGGTGGGGACCGTATCCATGGAGAGATTGTGGTGGGAGAGGGGAGGGGGGATGCCAGTGGCAAAGTAGTTGATCAGGACATTCTGATTAGTGATGCCTGAGAGGGCGATGTTGTTTCTAAACTTGGTGATGTGCTGGGTGAGTTTGGGACCATAAGATCTGTTCTTCTTGGGGATGAGGCACTCGGAATGAAGCCAGTTGATGGCTTGGTTTTTGGTATCTTGGTGCTCGAAAGCACCCTTGAATTTGATGAGGAAGTCATCAAACTTCCCAAAGGAATTAGCAGCAATGGCCTCCTTCTGAAAGGTAGAGGCCCAGATGGTGGCCGAGTCCTTTTCATGTAGGACAAGGCATAGGTGATCTTCTTGTTGTCGTCATCATAAACAGCCTTGTTTATGATGAGGTAGGTCTGAACGTTGGATAGCCAGGACATGGCATCAGCATAAGAGCCGTCAAAGGCATCAGAGGCTCCGAGACGGAGTTCGGTGGGTTTGGTCATCATGGTGACCTGGGATGGGGATGGGGGTAGGGTAAACGCTGGTTGGCGATTGACTGGGGTTGGGAATGGTGGGGTGGGTACTCTGGGGATACTAAGTGCCACAGAGAGTCTATGGGCAAGTTCTAAGTCTTCAGATTGTTGAGGGATGACAAGGTCTTCATCAGTGTTGATGGGGTTCTTCAAAGAGGGTTCGTCGGTGTCCAATGAGTCAAGGGTTTTCCTTCTCGATGTGAGGTCGGGGTAGGGTCTAGGATTTCTGGGGCATTGGTGGGAAATGGTGGAGGCTTATATGATGATAGCCGATCAAGGGAGATCTTAGACCTTTTGTTACACTCAACGTAGTCAAGCGTAGGCCTGCAGGGGTTCAAGGGCTTACTGTCACTATATAGCAGACAGGACGAGGGGGGCTGACAAGGGGGTTCCTTGGCAGGGAGACTAAGGCTGGCATAAGACTAACGTTGGATCAAAGGGGGGTCTGCTCAAGGGTCTTTCTTGGCAGAGGTTCTGGGAACCATTGAGGATTGAGGGATCAATCAGGTCTAGGGACATCACAGGACTAGCGACGGGTCAAGGGTTCAAAGGAAGCATCCACTCAACAGTAGGATGAGGACTGGGGGACCCGAGAGCAACTCCAAGATACTAGGTAAATTGCAGGAGGTCTAAGATAGGGAATATACCAGAGTATCGAGGGTTTATATATGTGAGTCAAAGAGTTAAGGGTAGGTCAAGGGGAAGGTGAGTCAGCGATGGAAGGTGATGGAATTTCAAAGAAGCTGAGTCACTATGGAGTGGATGCAATGGCATCGGATAAGTATTGATAATACAACTGCGGATGAGTCATGCTAAATAAGTAAGTGATAAATGGGAAAATGATGGCAAAAGAAAAGGGACCCAAGCGGGGCTCGAACAGCGAGGGTCAAGGTCCTTTGGCATACATGGTAAGTAGGGAAAAGAAAAGAGGGGGCCCAATGAATTGTAACAGGATGTGCTATGGGTAAACTGCCCAACTGAACCTTTGATCCTAGCAATAGGAAACCATCCTTAGCTCCATTTGAGCTGGTCCACTGTGACCTTAAGTCATTCCCTACCCTTTCCTATGGGTGTTACAAATATGCTATGATCTTTGTTGATGACTACTCAGGCTCTGCCTGGGTTACTACACTACAAACCAAAGACCTTGCACTGCAAGCAGCCCACCACTTCCTAAAGATGACAGAGACTCAGTTCTCTGCCAAAGTGAAAGGATGAATGTCAGACTTTGGAGGAGAATTCAAATCCAAAGCATTCAATGCATTGCTCCAGGGGGAGGGCATTGCAATCTATACTTCAGCCCCTCACATATCACAACAAAATGGTCGAGCTGAGCACATGATGTGAACCCTGTCCGATGTGTCAGAAAGTCTTTGCCATGACACCTGCCTCCCTGAAAGTTGGTGGAAATTCTCATTTTGCCATGCGGTGCATTTATACAATCGCTTGCCCAAACAGAGCCTTAACTGGCATATACCTTACGAGCTCCTTCGTAAAGAAGCCCCAGATGTAGCACACCTGTGTGTCTTTGGATGTGGTGTCTATGTGCATATACCACAGGATGTGCAGGCTAACAAATTAGCCCCTAAATCTGAGCTCATGATCTACTTGGGACCACATCCAGGCAATCAAAAGAACAATATGTTCATGAGATCCCCCAACAATGTTGTTTTCACCTCATCTCATGCTATTTATGATGAGACATTATTCCCTAAATGCAAACATGCACCGGCGTGTTTGACCCCTCATATGGGACACGCACCAGTGGCCACTCCTTCTGATCATCCTGAAACAGTGGTTGAGCTTTTACCAGAAGTTCCTTCTGACAGTGATAATTCATGTCCACCCTCTCCAGCTCCTCATCCTCCATCTCCTCCTCCAGTCCCTCATCCTCGCACCCCCTCTCCTCACTCATCGCCTGAGCTCCCTGCACCACCGCACAAATCTAGCAGGGTTTCTCCTCCACCTCAAGTTCCTCCTCCTCTTCGTTGTTCAGAAAGACAGCATAGGATCCCCCAAAGGCCTGGCAATGTCTATGGTGATGATCAGCATCCAGTAGATGTTGAACAGAATGTGAACAAGGAGTCCAAATGGTGTGACATTGTTGGTGAATCTCGGCAGATGCCTGGTCAGTTTGATCCCAACATATTGCAACCTGAGTTAGTCCCTCCTACATCTCCACTTGACCAAAGTGAAGATGATGTTGAACAATTATGTCATGAAGGGGGGGCTAACCTGACCATGTTTTTAATGTCTAAGGCAATCCCACAGTGGGTTAATGCTTCTGCAGAGCACAAACCCCTTCGCGAATGGACATATAGGGACATTCAAACATTACTACATGCAGCACAAGAGGAATGGAAAGCCACTTGTCGATGCAAGCTTGACATGTTACGAGAGCACAACGTTTATGAGCTAGTGGATCACCCCCACAGCCATAAAGTCATTGACAACAGATGGGTGTTTGATGTGAAACCTGATGGTTGCAAACATGCTAGGCTATTCACTAAGAGTTTCTCCCAGATCGAGGGAGTTGATTTCAATCAAATCTTCTCTTCAGTGGTTAGGTTTGAGACAGTCCAGCTTATGCTGGCTCTTGCTGCCATTGAAAACTGGCATATTGAAGCAGTAGATGTTCGATCAGCTTATCTTTATGGAAAGCTGAAAGAAGAGATCTTCATGAAGCAACCTGAAGGCTTTAAAGTCCCAGGGCAAGAGCATAAGGTACTTTGCCTATTGTGCGCCATCTATGGCCTTAAACAGGCTGGACTAGCCTGGTGGGAAGCACTCAATGAGAGCATGAAAGAACTCAGATTTGAACATCTCAAATCAGATGCTGGTATTTTTCTCTACAAAAAGAAAGGCACCTCAATGGTGATTGTCATCATTTATGTAGATGACACTCTATTCTGTGGTCCATCCAAGACCCTTGTGGAAGAAGTTAAGGGGCATTTCATGAAGAAATGGGAATGCAGAGACTTAGGTCCTGCAAAGGAATTCTTTCACATGAGAATCAAAAGACATGATCACAAAATCCTGCTTGATCAATATTCATACCTGGAAAAGGTACTTGAAAGATTCGGAATGCAGAATGCGCACACAGCACCTACTCCCTTGCCCCAGAGTTACTACCCTCTTCATTACCATGGACCAGTAGACTCAGAACTAAGATTATGCTACCAACAAGTGATTGGTTCCTTGCTATATATCATGCTTGGAACATGCCCAGACATTGCATATGCTGTGACAGCAATGTTTAAGCATGCGGCAAACCCCTCCAAGGAGCACCTAGACAAAGCATTGTATATCTGTAGATATCTGCTTAGTACCAGGCACTATTTCTAGTGTTTGATGGTGCATCTGAAGCAGGGTTGATTGCTTTCACTGATTCTGACTGGGCATCAGATCCTAACACTCATTGCTCACAGACTGGCTGGTTTATCCAACTGGCAAATGACATCTTCAGCTGGAAGTCGTCCCAACAGGACAGAGTTGCACACTCTAGTACTGAAGCAGAATATGTTGCTTTGTCTGACTGTGGCAAACAAGTGATATGGTTGCACACCCTTCTAGGGGGACTTGGATACAAGTTAACACCCACTCCTATCTGTGGGGATAATCAAGGATCCATCTTCATGGCTACAAATCCTGTGACTGAGAAGCACAACAAATACATTGACATTCATTGGCATAGTGTGTGTGAGTATGTCCAGGATAAATACATAGAGATATTCTTCTTAGAAGGATCCAATAACCCTGCAGACATGATTACCAAGAATTTGGGTCATGTCAAACTTGATCAGTTCAGATCAAAGTTGGGCTTAGTCTTCTATGACTCTCCCCAGGTAGATTAGCATCCCTGTCTCTTATTGCTCACATACTTAGTGTATTTAGCAAGGGGGAGTGTTGAAAGTGACTAACTATAGGACGCTTATCTATAGCCTGAGTAGTGTATATTCAGTACATGAGAAAGGCTTACTTAATATATAGCGTACTTAGTATAAAGTGTAGAGTTCTAACTCCGCTTGAATAACAACTTCTTTACCTCGAACCACCATCACCAGACAAAGCCCCCAAGCCCAGTCCTCACTCCCAGTGAGTACATGGTTACCTGGTATGGCAGAGTTGTTTCCCCCCTCGTAGGTTCTATGATCCATGCTGCGACGAGCCTAAGTACAGGCTTGACACCTAATACGTGTCACCTGGAACAGTGCAAGTTCAACACATGAAGTGCGCATTACCAAGATGGAAAGTGACTCCATCTGAATGTGGTAATCAGAAAGGATGCGACTGTCTTCTAGCTGCTTCCCCGCAAAGATAAGACATTGCTGGTCAGGGGGGATGCCTTCCTTGTCCTGAATCTTTGTCTTCATGTTGTCAATGGTATCAGGCGATTCCACCTCCAGCATGAGTGTCTTGCTGGTGAAGGTCTTGACAAAGATCTGCATGGCACCATGCAGACGAAGAAATTGGATGGAAGATAATTATTGTGTAGCAAATATGGATGGTGACTCACCAAGATAGAGAGTGACTCTGTCTAAATGTTGTAATCAGAAAGGGTGCGGCTGTTCTCCAGCTGCTTTCCTGCAAAAGTAAAATGTTGCTGGTCAGGGAGGATGCCTTCCTTGTCCTGAATCTTTGTCTTCACATTGTCAATGGTATTGGACAATTTCACCTCCAGCATGATCATTTTGCCAGTGAGGGTCTTGACAAAGATCTGCATGTTACCACACAGATGAAGAAATTGGATGGAAGTTAATTATTGTGTAGTGAATACCAACAGTGACTCACCGGGATGGAGAGTGAGTCCACCTGAATGTTGTAGTCAGAGAGAGTGCAACCATTCCCCCAGTTGCTTGCCAGCGAAGATGAGGCGCTGTTGATTGGGATAATATTGTAATCAGAAAGGGTGCGGCCATCCTCCAGCTGCTCCCTGCAAAGATAAGACGATGCTGGTCAGGGAGAATGCCTTCCTTGTCCTGAATCTTCGTCTTTACATTGTCAATGGTATCAGATGATTCCACCTCCAGCATGATCATTTTGCCGGTGAGGGTCTTGACAAAGATCTGCATGCCACCATGCAGATGAAGAACTTGGATGGAAGTTAAATTATTGTGTAGCGAATATGGATGATAGCTTACCGAGATGGAGGGTTAACTCCTTCTGGATGTTGTAGTCAAAGAGAGTGCAACCATTCCCCCAATTGCTTGCCAGTGAAGATAAGGCGCTGTTGATTGGGATACCCTCCTTACCCTGAATCTTTGTTTTGATGTTGTCAATAGTGTCTGAGGAGTCAACCTCAAGGGTGATTGTCTTGCCTGTCAAGGTCTTGACGAAGATCTGCATACTGCCATGGAGGTGGAGAACGAGGCACAGGGTGGACTCCTTCTGGATGTTGTAATCCGAGAGAGTAAGACCATCCTCGAGCTGCTTTCTAGAGAAGATCAGGCATTGCTGGTTGGGAGGAATACTGTGGCATGTCAGATAGTGAGATGTGAGAGCGGACCCGTAATACTTACCCCTGCCTGTTCTGAATCTTAATCTTGATGCTATCAATGTTGTTCAAAGACTATCACCTTGAGGGTGATAGTCTTTCTGGTAAGAGTCTTTACAAAGATCTGCATTGTAGTGGTGGGCTGAATTGAACTGCATCTGCAGTCCAAGCGAGGTTGATGGGTTTCCAAGTGTCACATGTCTCACCTGTGTGCAATTGAGTCGCACAAACATCAAAGTTCCAGGGTAAATTCATTACATGCTTGCTGAGATAGACAAAGTACAATAGCAAGTAGTTACCAGGCCGGAGATATTAACATTCAGAGAGAACGCCTTGAAACTGCTCCCAGATGATCAGACGAGGAGATGTTACTGACAAGTCACCATATCTGCCCCCCAATGTCCAGCATGACACGAATTGGCCTTCCATTTCGATTATCGAGTTCCAATGAGGCCACTTGCCCCCAGGGAATTCAGGATAAGCAGCTATGAATGCCATCCAGAACAGCTCCCACATCAAATGGTAGTGGTCTGGATGCTTAGATTCGAGGAGGGGATTCACTACCATGTATACTTTGATTTGTTCGGCTAACTCTTTCCACTGAGATGCATTAGTTGGCTCGAAATGAGGTGAGAGTGGAAGGAAGGGAAATGGGGCCTGGCCATAAATGATAATGAGTTGTAACAGTTGTAACACATTCAAGGATAAATGGGGAACATACTGGATTAGAGGAACTGCTCGCTCCGCTAGACAGAGCATGCACAACTGGGACTAATGGTTGGTTGTTCCACTGATCACCAAGATTAATGGAGACTTGCACCGGCTAGTAAAAGCATTGATGATTTTAAGTCACCAGTAGGCTGTGAAAAGACATACAATCTTTTCAGGCAAGGGATCATGAAGAACGATACCATGAAAACAAATGGACAGTTCAAGACTGTTGAGGGTATTGAGTCCATTTGGACCAAGACATGTTCTGACATCAATGGTTGTTGTCAACATTGGGGTAGTAAAGTAATCAGGACAAGTTAGTGTGGACTTGGAGGTGGGGTGCGAGCGTTGAACTTGGGCTCCAAAAGCTGTGATGAGATCATGTGACCTGGAGCTGTGATCAACACCAATGACCAGGACCTCGAAGCCCTTGCCCGTCGACAAAGATGGTATGGGCAGTTTTCACTTGCATCCTTCAAGTCTAGATCTAACCTCTCTACAGTATTTACCATTGTGCACACTCATTCCAGATATTACATGTGCAACATCTGTCAGAATCATGGTGTATGCCAAAATCCTGTTTTTTGTCACTGTCACATTACTGGCCATGTCCAATCAAAGAAGCATCAGAGGAATCTCCAGGGGTTATGTGAGTGGGACATGGTGTTGGAACCCTCTGTGATGGATCTGTCACTGCTGCCACCACCGATAGAACTGCCTGCCCAGGATGCATTCACGATTGTGCCAAGTGGTCTCCCTTCATTCAATAGCAGAGAAATGGACTCGGAAGTGCCATTTTTCCTGGTCCAGAATGGATTTGAAGGTGAAGGTATGCCACAACATCAACCCGATGTTGACGATTACTTTGATGAGATTCAGTGTACCAGGGAAAGTGAAGAATATGAGTACACCAACATCCTCCCACCACTCAAAGATAAACTAGGGCTTGGGCCTGGGGACTTCGATGAGCTGGACCTCATTCCACTGGAAGACCATGGCATAGAATTCAAAGGTCCATATCTCTTCCCTGATCACCTCTCTTAATCATCTCATTTGATCGATAGCTGTCAAGAATTGCTCTAGTACACGACCTACTAAATCCAAGGTAGCCATGCACGTTCCCCCTGAACATCCACTGTACCCTTGGACCTCATGGCCGGTAAGTCCTCCCATCGGCTTACTGTCACAGTTTCAGGTTTCACTGATGATTGGCAGGAGTTTTTGACACACCTGCTCTTCAGCTTGCCCCACCTGAGGTTCTCAACGGCACAGAAAGTAGCGGTACTGGAATGGGCAAGGGACCTCAGCGCACCCATGGTACCATCCATGTATGCTATGGAAAAGGTGCAGGAACGTTTCATAAAGCTTCTTGGAAAGCCAATGAAAAAAATAATGGCTGCATTGGGCAACATTTTCTACCTCAACACTATAAACAAAGCTGTCACAATGGTAAGCACATTAACATATATAACATACAAACCTTAATTGAGTTACTCTTGTAGGATTTTGCAAACCCTCTCACTCAATTTGCAATGCAAGAATACCCTGAGGATGGACAAGGTTGGATGTCACAAGTGCATCACAGCACCAAGATGCTTGATGGCCTACTGGATACTCTTGTGCCGTCTTGCGTTCATGTTCATTATGGTATCTATTTCGTCAATGAGCTACTCCGGCAATCTTCCAGTCAATTCTTCATTCCAAAGAAATTTTTCCAAGCACGGATGCCAGAATATTCAGAGCTGAATGTTCTCACTCTAGGACATGAGGTTTACAAGATGGCGGTTAGTTTTTATCAAGGCATATTACGTCAAAAAGATTCATTCGTTTTATATTATAGGAGGGATATGCTGTGGATCCTGAAATGATCATCATTGAGGTTTCAACATTTATTCAAACATTCAAAGATCTTCAACACAAAGCAGAAGATTTAGGTATTCATTTCATGGGTCTGTTCATTTCTGTTTCAGAGCACAAAGTATCTGATTTAATGCCAAATCCACTCAGGAAAAAGTCGGGTGGACACATGGTTTATACTGTCCCTCTCATTGTGTTTATGGACGATGTGTCAGGGAATGTCTCGAAGCAATGGAACAAGCACCATGTCATTTATGCATTGAATGCCTTATTATCACGACAAATGCTTGAGCAAGAATTCACAATTCGGTTTATAATGGATTCACCTCATGCTACCCCCATGGAACTGATGCAGGGTGTCAAAGACTCGATCCAGTATGCTTTTTGCATTGGCTCATCTCTATCCGTTATTCAGTTGCATATCAGAAAAGCAACTGATGACCCTATTATTACATTCGACATGAAGCATGATGAAGAAGTCATGTTGATCCTGTATAATCTACTCTTTGCTGGCGACAACCCAATGCAAGCCGAAGAGTCCAGCCACAGCAGGTTGAAGTGCTATTACCTGTGCCATACCTGCAAGGCTGGTGGTATCAACGTCCAGAAAAAATCTGATCAAGGATATAGTGAGATTTTTCAGGTATGTATACTTTGTGTACTACAGGTAACTGTGCCAATCTTAAATTTTCAGTGTGGTGAGTTGTGTATCCCTGATGATACCCATGCTGAAGTCAAAAATCAAATCAAGCTTTTGATGGTATCTGGTGGCACAGGAAAGGTGAAGAACGCTGTTAGTCAAACTAGGATCAAGGACAGCACAACCGCTTTAATTGTGGAGCAACTTCTTGTGCTTGGCAAGATGCTACGGAAGGAAACTGCTGGAAAACCTAGACTATCAGAGGCCAAGGTCACTGTCCACTTAAAAGCTGAATTAAACTTACTTCTCGGAGGTCAATTGCTCGATGACCATATCAATCCACTCCTTTCAATGCCTGGAGTTGACATTCATAAAGATACTCCCACTGAGATCCTTCACACCATACTCCTTGGTGTTGTCAAATATCTTTGGGGGCAGACAATGTATATACTCAGAAAAGCCCAGCTCATGGGCTTGTTCCAGATTCATCTGGCATCCATTAATCAAGAGGGTCTGAACGCCCTAATTTTAAATGCTGACTATATTACTCAATACAAAGATGGACTTATTGGGAAGCATTTCAAAACCCTTGCTCCAGTCATGCCACATCTAGTATATGACCTCATCCCTGAGAAACTCCTTTGAGGATGATCGCTCATTGGGAAGCTGGTTGTACTTCTCTGGCATACATCAATGGAGGACATGGAAGAATACCTCATAAGTGCTTCTTGTCAGTAGTAAATGTTTACTTACTGTGACCTAGTTTATACTCTCTCATGTCATTGATGACTTCCTTACTGTCAATGCACAGTGTGCGCCAAGCATTCTCTTGACGAAAGCAAAATTTTACCTTCTTGTCCATCTACCCATGTTTATCCGAAGATTTGGGCCAGCTATCCTTTATTCAACTGAGCGCTATGAATCATTCAATGGTGTTTATCGTTTGACATTGGTTTACAGCAACCGCCAAGCACTGAGCCACAATGCATGTTGACTTTTTGCAGAACAAGACAATGTGAAACATGTCCTATCTGGCAGGACATGGCATGATCTGGATGCATGAAAATGGGTGAAGGCAGGACCAGATGTCCTGGAATACTTTGACACTCACCCTCATCAATGCCATCTATTGGGGTTCCCTGATATGAAATCCAAAGTGGTTGGTAAGTCAATTCCGATGTCTGGATCCACACACTGCTCAACCCTGATGAAAGGTGCAGCACAACTACCATGCCCTATGAAAGCCACTTGCTCCATTGATTGAGATAAGACAGAGGCTGCCAAATATGAAATGGCAAGTGTGGTACCCAAGCGAGGTGCATGGTTTTACATGGCCACCTCCATTATGGTCGCTAATGGTGACAAAGTAAAGGTCGGCTCACACGCTATTGTCAAGTGTGGTCAAGAATATCAAATCGGTTGTGTCAAAGAAGTCCTGGTTCCTATTCAAGATCAACACAATGCCTCCCATATCACCATCAGCATCTTTGAGATTCTTTCTGGTTTGCATCCCCAGTTGCATGTTCCATGTATCAGATATCCAACACCACAGCAAAACAAGGTTCTTTCACCTTTTGTAAGTTATTTCAATGTCCAGTGTGACCTGTGTATTAAAGCATGATCAGGATGTTATCTGTGCAGTTAATATTTATCACAATTGTTCAGCGTCTGGCTGCAATTCAACTTCTTCAGTAGTGGAAAAGCAAGAATGCATTCTCACATTGCGGGTAAAATCTTTTGTGGAGCATGCAAGCACGAATGCATATGTCATCAACATGTCATCAATCCACAACTATCAATGGATTAAGACCACAATCCCCTCAGTCATCTATGATGAGATCTATGCGCCATTGATATTAGATCACAATCGCTTACATGCTGAGGCTGCACAGGCTCTGTGGTCAAAGAAGGGTGGTGAGCCATCAGACATGGCGTCCGGTGATCTCAAAATGAGCCGCAAGCCCTCATCAATGGAGCCAGATCCAAGTTAGCCCAAGAAACGTCAGCCGATACATGGCAAGGGCAAGGGAAAGGCCCAAACTAATGCAGAGTCGCCCCATTGAATCCAGTCTTTGAGCTTATTCTTACCTTACCCTGCATCAGTTTATACTCATTTGGATGCTGGCAATCTAATCCTCAATGTATATTACCTGATACTAAAGTCATAATCCATGCTTCATTCATGCTTTTTGCATGGTTTGATCCAGCTGAATCATGTGATTGTAATAGTTCTTTGCCAAAGCATGCAAAACATTTGAACTTAACCAGTGACTGGTATGTATGACTGCTAGCCTCACACCTTCACCAGCAATTGGCTCCCCATGAGTCTTCTTGCTTGCTTCTGACTGCAGAGTTCGGGCTCTCATTGGAATGACAACTCAGAGCCTGGCACAGTGGCAGGTGAAGGTAACCACACTCATTCTAATCTTGACCAACTTTTCTTTCCACCAAGCTCACCTGTTAGGTTGGATTCCCTGGACCCACCACCTCCCAGTCAGTGGTGATGAGAGTGCTCCAACTCCTTGGAACAAGAGAGTCTTGAGGAAGAGTCTCTTTGGAGGTGCAAATGCCATTGTGCAGCCAAGGTTTGCAGGGACTTTGACCTCCCCGAAGGGGCTCTTGATGGCTTTACCGAGGTGAATACAATGATTTTCATTCGTTCGCATCAACATACACTTACAGGTTCTAGCTTGACACGTATGGTATGCTCCTCACAGTATATGGCAAGCTCCTTTGGCTGGAGCAAGAGTAGGTGAAAGATAGCAACTCTACATTTATACGCTCAGATGACTTCAGGGTAAGTACATCCAAATTTTATGGAATTCTGCCAAGCAGAAAAACACCACTGCCCACAGGATATTCTCCAAGACCGGCTTCACTTGGCCCTTGTCAGCACAAACATCTCATGGTACTTAGATGGCATCAACGAACATATTTAAGTTTGTAGTTGTGCATTTCAATTTATTCAATGTGCTCACCTCTGCAATGCTTTAGTCGTTCATGAAAGAGAACCTTCCCATGTTCAATATTGAGCCTGAGGTTATGGAGGATGTCCGCCTCACCAATTACATTGATACACAAATCAAAGATGTATTGACTAAGCAATGGGCCCAAATCAAGACAAAGGTACATCGTATTTTATTCGTTGTCTACTACCTGATTCAGATCTCACCCCATAGATTGCTGCTAGCATCAAGAAGAAATAGCACATCTCCGAAATGGCCAGGTTACTTGTGGGGCCAACTTGGGACACCGTCAATATTTCCATGGTGCAATGGAGGCGGTTTGCATTCCTTGTAAGTCGCGTTGTGTAGTATGCGTTCTTTTTAACCTGCATTTTTTCAGCGACATACTTTTATTCTCTTCCAAGTCATATGTAAAGAATCCAATTTGTCCACATTGGATGAACAAGAGGAGTCTCACGACAGTGAAAACACCAATGAAGAGGCTCGAAACTGGTCTAGCAACAAGTTTTGGGAGTTCATTGATGTGATACTTGATCAAATGTGAAAAGACCTCCATAAAGAGCCTGACATGGACATTTGGTTGGCTCAATGGTGGCAGTAAGTCACCATTCCTTTTCCTGACTTGTATTGACTTCCATTCAACAGGTTCTTCACTGATGCACTTCAGTTGGACCTGCTCGCATTCCCTTCCACAGACAAGGATCCATCGCAGGCTCCAAATGGGAAAAAATTGACTCAATGGCAGAAAGCTATTCATACCCATGTTATGTGGTTGTAGCTCCCGCCACTTCTTGGATCATCCTTCTCCCCTCAAGTTCTTTATGGTGCGGCTGTACTTCTCTCCTCCCTACCTATGCCATGACATCATTTTTGAGTCTTCATTATCATCTCCCCATCTTTCCTTGCCATAGTACAGCTAGCTAATCACATGCTGTGGATACATTCTTTATTTTCCCTGATTTGTTTTACTAAATGGTCTGCTAATCCCCTGCTGTTGCCTGTTGTTATGTACCCTGCTGCACCATGAATATGATGTGTTCCGGTTTTGATATTTTGAAGTGCCATGGTATAAAAAAAAGTCTAATGCATGACTGTGTATACTGATGAGTGATGAGCATACCAGAATTCATTATATTGTCGATATTGTAGGCCATGTTCAGTAAATGTCCATGTCTACCATGCTTAAGTGTTGACATGGATGCAGAAATGGACAGTCACATCCACATAACAAAATTGTGACTAGCTACATCCATAATACACTCAAATTGAGAGGCATACTGGCAGTCACAACTTGATGATATCCAGTATAACATGTGATTTGTATCCAATTTGTTTTCAGAACGTTTCTGACACATCAGTTGCAAGGCACCTCAATCATCTCATTAATGACAGCCAGTTGACAGTACCGTCAACCATTGGGACACATACTAAATTATAATAAAGCACTGTATAGCTATTTACTGTGCGAACATCTAGCACATCATTCAAGAAGCCCTTGACAGAAATCATTGCTTGTACACTACACTAACATTTGCCAAACATAAACCCACTTAAACATTCCTAGGACATAACCTCCACCCGGGCATGTAGTTGATTCCTTGGACTTGCATGAATCCCTTCGCAACAAGCTGGGCCTTGTACTTGTTGATGTCGCCTGTAGATCTGCACTTGATCTTGAAGACCCATTTTGAGTTGATGATCTTGCAGTCTGGCGTTCTTCATACAGCCTGAGCTTCTGGAACATCTTCAGTTCCTCCATCATTGCTGTGTACCATTGGTCTGCATCTGGCCATTTCATGGCATCATCAAAGGTTGACAGTTCGTCATCACAGGCGATGCTTGCTTGGTAAGTGATGTGCCCCTTGCCCCTGTCACAGTCACCCTGTAACACTTGTCCTGTAACCTCGATGTCCTCCTTTTCTTCCATATCCCCAGTGATTCCCTCGGCGTTCTCAACATCTTCAACGCTGGCCTGTTGATTCAGGGTGGAGCTCCTCTTTCTTTGGTAAGCATTCACAAAAAATCTTGGGTCATCGTCCTTGATGGGGTGGCACTTTGTTCTAGATGATCAGCGAACATTGATGGGTGGAATCGGGTGAGGATATGGCAATGGTGGTTGGCTTGGCATCATGGACTGCCATGTTGGTGGTCTGTTGGATCTTGGGAAGTGATCCAGGTGCATCCCAGAATCTTTCCCCTCCAGTGTTGACATATCTCGACTAGCACTTCCAGCTGGCCCCTTGGCCAGTGTATTCGGCAAATGCAAGCCAGCGGCCATGTTGGCAGTGCCAACATTTGTTTGCCCAAGAATGGAGGGAGCCCGAGAAGTGGCAGGGTGCCCGTCAGGGTGATCCGGTGGTGCTTTGGACATAGTTGGCCCAGCATCCGCAGTGTCTAGGGTATGTTCCTCTTCTGTATGTTCTGCGTTGGCCCTCATTTTGTGTGTCCAAGGTTTGCCGACTCTGGTGGTATCCTCAATAACAACGCGCTCAGGAGTCCCTCCCTCCCTTTCATCGAAGACGGCATCTCTCGACTTGACAATTCAACCACTTGCTCAATGTAGGCACACATAGGCTGAAACAACTCCTAATGCTCTACAGTAGAGAAATGTGTAATGGCCTCTTTAGACCCTTGGATAAAGAGTATGATCCCTTTGGATCCTTATGAGCAATGATGGGAGGAAATCTCCAAGACTTCAAAGCTGGGGACTCCAGCCTTGAAGCCTGGGGGTTTATACATATACTATTCTACTTTATGTACATGTTGTGGTAAATACCATAAAGAGACATCATATCATGATAAGAAGAAAATACATGATTGGCTGATAAGCCTGCATGAGTCATAAAGAAGCGTGTCCATGAGAGAAAGAAGTAAAGAAGCATGCATCATGTGAAACATGATGAGTGATGTCATCATGACATCATAGATAAGAGATAAGGGTCTAGCCCTTAGAACATGTGACAAGTCACATGACTTGTAGTCTAGACTGCTGATGTAAGCAGTCACATGATAAGTTATGCTGGAAAATGTCTAAGTCCCAATGGCCTTGTGCCGATAGGGGTTTTCCTTATATAGGAGGTCAAGAGTTCGACTCCTGTCATGAGCGAGTTTT
>JBBPMJ010000518.1:0-23607 GCA_038090255.1 Austroboletus niveus | reverse complement strand
AGGAGAACAAAGAGTAATGTAACTAGAATATACAAGGAGCAGAGGAGTGTAGGAGCAGAGGAGCAGAAGAACAGAGGAGCAGAGGAGCAGAGGAACAGAGGAGCTGAGGAGGGCTAGGATTAGGGATATGACAGTTGTTGCCCCTGCATAGGTTCTATGATTCTAGCTGCTATGAGCCTAAGTACAGGCTTGACACCTAATATATGTCGCCTAGAACAGTGCAAGTTCAACACTATAGTGGAGGCTATATGTGGTATGAATTCTCTAATTGAACAAGAAGATGGTACTAAGAAAACTAGTAACTAGGTACAATGTCTCACACCATATTGTAGTAGTCCACAGCATTGCCTGAAATGGCAGCATGCATGTATCTATCAAATTGCATTGACAGATGGCCATTTTCAGAAATCACCTCATTGACTGTGTCACAGCACCATAGTGAGAGTAGAACATTGATGATATATGTGCAAGTGTGGAAATGCAGAGCCTACAGCACATGAGACAATCAATTGAGCAATGAGAAAATACACTTACCACCATTTCATGCCACATCTCACCTGATTCCCATCTGGAATGAAATTCTAACTGTTTAAAACCATCAATTTTGAATCAAACATGTTATGTGTGCATAACATCCAATCTCTCAGAGTGTCCTCGAGGCAACACTAAGTCCTATAGAGATCCAAGAGGTTGCTGCTGAGACTCCAGATCCAGGCAGGGAGAGACTAGATACTATGTATAATTGTGTAGATCTAGCTGGGAAATACAGGAGCAACTACAAGGTATTTATACAGTTCTGGGTTATCTCTGAATAAGGAATGATATGTAACTGGGAACACATGATACAAAACTGGGGTCTTGTAACATCAGTGAAAACAGGGGTAAACTAGATCTCCATAAAGAGAGGAGATCAGGAGAGAGGAGATCTGTGTCCAAAAGTGATACAAGCATATGAGATCAATCTAAGCAAGAAGGAAAGATCAAATCACATGATTCATAAATGATAGGGATAGACAAGTATTTAGGAGGAGTGAAGTTTTCAGGTAACAAACTCCAGTGACATTTCCAGAGAAGCCCTTTGCTTGGATCATTAGATAGCGACAAGGAAATAGCATACTCACTTGTAACAAAACAAAGCTTAGTGTGACTTATGGTAATTTTTTGGCTTTGATCCACTGGAAGAAATGGGGATCCTGTGATGGCCTGCAAGAAAAGTTGAGCCCAGGACATGTCTGGAACAGAATAAGCTTCTTCATCACTAAATAGTTTGTCCATCCCATTTTCATCTAAAGGAGCTTCAGAGCCATGTAGATATCTTTTAAGATGATGTTTTCACTTGTCAACATGATTAGTGTACATTACTTAACAATTGATGGATGCAAAATGCATTTGTGGTCAAAAAAGTTATATAACACATAACTGTCCATCCACCAATCAGTGCATGTATGAGAAAGGTTGGTCCACCTCCATTAAGTATGAGCTACAATACAAAGAGATTAGCATTACAGATGATTTCATGAAGGACAAACATCAATCAGGGTTTTATTTCCAAGAAGTATATCAAACCCATCTCTGAGCACTCAATAAATTTGATGTGAGGGATTTAGCTTTGTGATATCAGTGTCAAAACAAGCTTGGCTACAAAGTCATTCATTAAGATCTTTGGCTGCCATATCTGACAGAGTGTGGATGATCATGATCTTGACAAACAGTGAGTAAGGGTAAATTATAAATGAGAGTGTAAGTCACATGTGTTGAGGGATCAATCTCCAAGATGTATTCAAACAGTTCTGATCCCAATTGAATCTCAAACTAATCAGAAGTATTTCTGATTGATGGCCAAGACTGAAGAAGAATATCAGTTGCTGGGGCCATGGCTTCAATGAACAGTCCCCTTGTCACCTCTTCATAGTTTCCAAGGAGGAAGCCAAGGAACAAAGGAGATATTGGCAAAATTTCCAATTCCAATATGAAAAGCATGTACAAGACTATGCCATATGCTCTAAACACAATGAGGTCCTGTGGGAAACAGGAAAGAGAGCTAATAAGTGGAATATAGTACCCATCTGTGACTTGCTTCCAGTGGTGGCCATTCCCAACTATGTATAATGGTCACAAGTGCAGTCTGTTACAATTCATTGGGTCCCTCTTTTCTTTTCCTTACATTTACTCATTGTGTATGCCAAAGGACCTTGACCCTCACTGTTTGAGCCTCACTTGAGTCCTTTTCTTTTACCATTGTCTTTCCATTCCCGCTTACTTATTTAGCATGACTCATCCACAGCTGTATTACCAACCTTTATCTGATGCCATCACATCCACTCCATAGTAACTCAGCTTCTTCACGATTCCATTGCTTTCCATTGCTGACTCACTTTCTTCCTTTGCCTATCCTTAACTCTTTGGTTCATGTATATAAACCCTCAGTACTCAGGTGTATTCACTATCTTAGACCTCCTGCAATTTACCTAATATCTTGAAATTGCCCTTGGTCCCTCAGTCCTCATCCTACTGTTGAGTGGACGCTCCCTTCATACCCTTGATCCATTGCTAGTCCTGCGACATCCTTAGACCTGTTGATCCCTCAGTCCTCAATGGTCCCCAGAACCTCTGCCAAGGAAGACCCTTGAGCAGACCCCCCTTTGACCTGACGTTAGTCTTATGCCAGCCTTAGCCTCCCTGTCAAGGAACCCCCTTGTCAGGCCCCCTTGTCCTGTCTGCTGTATAGCGACAGTAAGTGTCATATCCCTAATCTTAGCCAACTCCGGCCCTCCGATCTTCAACTCCTGTCCTCCATTTTCCTTTTCCTCTGGTACTCCGGTACTCCACTTTTTTTATACATTCTAGTTACGTTACTTTTTGTTCTCCTTTTGTACTAGTCTTGTCTCTTAGATTTCTCCGATCCTGTGTTCACACAGCTCCGCTTATGTTTCCTTTCCGTCTTTCTTTCCCTGGCTCCGCTTACTTATGTTTCCTGTCATTGCCTTTGTACACCGCCTCCGACCTCCATATATATAGTCCTGTCATGTCACCTGTACTTTAGCTAGTTATCGACTTAGACAACTTAGATGACTTAGACAACCCAGACATTTGACTTCCCTGTCTTCCTTTGCTCCTTTTCATTCTCTGCTCCTCTGAAATCTGGGACCACCAATGATCCGACAAGGATGCAGCACTCCACTCCAAGTCACTGAAGCCAAAGTCCCACTAGTTCCCCTTTTACCAAGACAACTCCGGAATTTCTTGGACCTCCTTCGGAGTTCGTCCACCAAGTCCAGCCAGGTCTTAACAGTAAGCCCTTGAACCCCTGCAGGCCTATGCTTGACCACGTCGAGCATAACATATGGGTACCTTGTGGATGTGAGTGTGGGTTGGCTTTTGTGATATCTATACCCACCCAATACCCATACTCATGTACTCCCCTACACACCCATGGGTTACCCCTTAATAAGCCTAATATAACTTTTTTCAAGAGCCTCCATTTTGTTAGCACAGCAACTTCCCACTGCCACCATGTTTTTTAAAATGTAAAAACTTTCAAGTCATCCAGACTGAACACTGTGACTGCTGAACCACCTACTACTAAGAACACTACTCTCATGCTGTTGTGACTAGACAACATCCACAAAATGACAAAATGTCTAATCAAATCATCCAAAAAGGCAAAATCAGCACTAGATGATGATATGGTAAAGGCCTTGACAAAGCACAAGCCTGAAAATGACACACCAGTCAAGTCAGCAAACAATTTGAAGAAGGCAAGAAAAGCTCCCACACAATGTGAGTTTTTATTACATACTTCAATGACATATGAAGAGATTAACAGTATTAGTGCATACCCGACATTCTTTCTTGGATTCTGAGACTGAGGCAGAAAATGAATGTAACAACAGTGACAATGGGAGCAACAATATACAACATGCAAGCCAAGGCACAACTCAAATCAATCTGGAAAGTAGCAGTAATGAAGACAGCTCCGACAATGATAGCATAGATCCAGAGGAAGAACTTCATAAGTGGATATCCATGACTACACGTAACTGCATGCTAATGTTAGCCACAATGTGTCAGATGAGAGAATGGACATCACCTATCTATGTTTTTTTTGAAGCCATATCAACCATCGAAAGTGTCAATGGCCACCATTCACATGTCTTCAAATGCAGTGCCCGTGGCTGTAAGGTCATGATATGCCAGTACCTTGATACAAAAGATGCCTGATCAACAGGGAATATGTGTAAGCATGCCAAAAAATGCTGGGGAGATGAAATTGTGAGGGCTGCAGATGATTCCAAGGATGTGAGCGAAGTACGTATGAAGATCGTTCCTAGCATTCTAAAGTATGAGAAGATCACAACAATGTTTGAGAGAAAGAGTAAAGGTCAAGTTGCTTACTCGCATATACCTCATAGCCACATGGAAACTAGGTATGTTATGTCAATATTAGAGGTTATGGATTGATGAAATAGTATCACTGTTTCACAGGGTCGAGATTGTCCAATGGGTGGCTGAAAGTCTGCGACCATTCACAATTGTCAGTGATCACGCATTTTTGTCACTAATGAAGACAAGATGACCCAATCATTATGTTACGACTCATTGGGCCTCTCTCTCTCTTTTTCTTACTTTACTTACCTTGTACGCCAAAGGAACTTGACCCTTGCTGTTCAAACCCTGCCTGGGTCCTTTCTTTTACCATTGTCTTTGCAATACCGCTTACTTATTTAGCGTGACTCATTCGCAGTTGTATTACCAACATTATCCAATGCCATCACATCCACTCCATAGTGACTCAGCTTCTTCGCGATTCCATTGCTTTCTATCACTAACTCATCTTCTTCCATTGACCTACCCTTAACCATTTGGCTCACATATATAAACCCTCGATACTCCGGTGTAATCGCTATCTTAGACCTCCTGCAATTTACCTAGTATCTTGGAGTTGCTCTCAGGTCCCCCAGTCCTCATCCTACTGTTGAGTGGACGCTCCCTTCGAACCCTCGATCTGTCACTAGCCTTGCGATGTCCCCAAGACCCGTTGATCCCTCGGTCCTCAATGGTCCTCAGAACCTCTGCCAAGGAAGACCCTTGAAGCGGACTCCCTTTGACCCGATGTTAGTCTTATGCCAGCCTTAGTCTCCCTGTCAAGGAACCCCCTCGTCAGGCCCTCTTGTCCTGTCAGCTGTATAGCGACAGTAAGCCCTTGAACCTCTGCAGGCCTACGCTTGACCACATTGAGCATAACAAAAGGTCTAAGATCTCCCTTGATCGGCTATCATCATATAAGCCTCCACCATTGCCCACCAATGCCCCAGAAACCCTAGACCCTACCCCGACCTCACATCGAGGAGGAAAACCCTTGACTCGTCGGACAACAATGAATCCTCTTCGGAGAATCCCATTGACACTGATGAAGACCTTGTTATCCCTCAACAACCTGAGGACCTAGAACTCGCCCATTGACTCTCTGTGGCACTTAGTATTCCCAGAGTACCCACCCCACCGTCTCCAACCCCAGTCAATCGCCAACCAGCGTTTACTCTACCCCCACCCCCTGCCCAAGTCACCATGACAACCAAACCCACTGAACTCCGTCTCGGAGCCCCCGATGCCTTTGACTGCTCTTACACCGATGCCATGCCCTGGCTATCCTCTATCCAGACCTACCTCATCATAAACAAAGCCGTTTATGATGACAACAATAAGAAAATTGCCTATGCCCTGTCCTACATGAAAAAGGGCTCGGCCGCCATCTGGGCCTCTACCTTCCAAGAGGAAGCCATCGCCGTCAACTCCTTTGGAACGTTCAATGACTTCCTCACCAAATTCAAGAGTGCTTTCAAGCACCAAGACATCAAGAACCAGGCCATCAACTGGCTTCATTCGAAATGCCTCGTCCCCAAGAAGAACGGATCTTACAGTCCCAAACTCACTCGGCATATTGCTGAGTTTAGAAATAATGTCGCCCTCTCGGACATCACTAATCAGAATGTCCTGATCAACTACTTCGCCGCTGGTATTCCCCCTCCCCTCTTCCACCGTATCCTCTCCATGGACACGGTCCCCACAAAAGTTGACGAATGGTACTCAAAAGCCATTCACTTCCAGGTTCAGAACGACCATGCTCAGACCATCGTTAACCAACACCGCATCCACTCCATCCTCACATACCGATCTTACCAGACTCCCTCCACCTCCTCCCCCTCCCAGAAAACCCGCGATCCCGACACCATGGACATCGACATGGCCCCAGACCCCCTAAGCTAACTCCCGAGGAGTGAGAGCGATGCTTCAAAGAAGAGTGTTGCTTATGCTGCAGGCAAAAAGGCCACCATGCCAATGCTTGTGGAAAGTACCCCAAGGAACCCTGTAAGACTTCAGTCAAATGAGTTGAACAGGTCGACGACGACCTCTCCAAACTTCAGACCTGTGATGATGATGATGACGATGACCTCACAGTCCATCACGTCCAATTCACCCTTCTCCCCAAGGATTTTTAGAACGGAGACCTCGACTGACGCAGGACTCTCCTAAAATACAACATGTAACTGTACCTATGCTGCCTGGATCAATGCAAATCCCTGTCCAAATCATTGTACCCTCGCACACGTTGAAAACCGTCGACACCCACGCCCTCATTGACAGCGGTGCCGATATCTCTTGCATTGACTGGGGCTTTGTTCGAAAAAACAAACTCCCTACCACCCGACTCCCTTCTGTTACGCCCGATGTGGTCAAGCATAGGCCTGCAGAGGTTCGAGGGCTTACTGTCACTATACAGCTGACAGGATGAGAGGGCCTGACGAGGGGGTTCCTTGACAGGGAGGTGAAGGCCAGCATAAGACTAATGTCAGGTCGAAGGGGGTCCGCTTGAGGATCTTTCTTGGCAGAGGTTCTGGGGACCATTGAGGACCGAGGGATCAACGGGTCTAGAGATGTCGCAGGGCTAGCGACAGATCGAGGGTTCGAAGGGAGTGTCCACTCAACAGTAGGATGAGGACTGGGGGACCCGAGAGCAACTCCAAGATACTAGGTAAATTGCAGGAGGTCTAAGATGGCAAATACACCTGAGTATCGAAGGTTTATATATGCAAGCCAAGTGGTTAAGGGTAGGTCAATGGAAGAAGGTGAGTCAGTGATGGAAAGCGATAGAATCGCGAAGAAGCTAAGTCACTACGGAGTGGATGTGATGGCATCGGATAAGTATTGGTGATACAACTGCGGATGAGTCACGCTAAATAAGTAAGTGGTATTGCAAAGTCAATGGTAAAAGAAAGGACCCAAGCGGGGCTCGAACAGCGAGGGTCAAGGTCCTTTGGTGTACATGGTAAGTGGAGTAGGGAAAAAGAAAGAGGGACCCAATGAATCATAACATTACCTCTGTTGTATGGGTGAGACTGTGACAAAACCTTAGTAGTCATCTCGATTAGACCCAGTCTCATTGTTGTCAGCTTTGGTGCTGACAAAGAACTCATAGTCATCCGCTGCTGGCGGAGAAGGGGGAGGAGTGGGGACCTGACAGGGGATCTGGACAGTGGGGCATCATCCAGATGGGATGGGATGGCCATGGCACGAGAAAGAGGAATGCGAGGAATGGGGGAACTGGTGTGCAGACAAGTCCGAGGAGGAAGATGCAAATGCGCGAGGTGTTCGTGGGCGCATGGGACATGCACGTTGGGGGTGTCCCAGGGATTGCCTGTGGCAGATGGGACACTGATAGAATGGGCATAGGGGACAGTGATGCCCAAGGCGGCGGCATTGGTAACACACCTCATGGTAGCGAGGATGGTTGGGGGAAAGGGACCAGACTCCTTGATTACCAGCCCAGTAGTCATCGGCACGATCTAGGGCAGCAACTTCTTGAGCAGAGAGTGGCTCAGAGGATGCGGATGTGGTGGAGATGTGGTTATCGCCAGTAGTGGCAAGGTTTTGGAGGTATCGATCAATGTCGATAATAAAGTTGGTCATGTTCAACTGGTGCATCAGTTGGACAAGGTTGTGTTCCAGGGTCTGGTGAAGATGACGAATGTGGAGATTGGCCAGTGCTTGAGCAGCAGAGGTGGTGGAGGTGGCAGCAGAGACGGCGATGCGAGAGTTTGTTAGGAAGAGATGATACATGAGGGCAAAGGGGAAGTGGGGTTCCATGTGGGCATCAAGCGTCATGGCGAGACTGGAGTCTTGGAGTTCAGTGGTGATGGCAGCGGCGAGGTCATCATCGAGGGGTGTGGGGTGGTTGGGTAATGCCATGGGGGGTATGGATAATGGAAGGTGAGTGGGGCAGTTGGAGATTCATTGGGCAAGGGGGATAGGTGTAGTAGTGGGAACAAGGGGTTCAGGATGGGTCCAGCTAAAGCCGGGCCATGCGGAGGGGATGCCTTCTGCGTCGTTGCGAAGGTGTTGAATCAAGGAGGGGGGAGGTACTGGAATAGGTGCATCGCTGAGTTCGAGGGGGTTGTTGGCGGGAGTGGTAGTGGACCAGCCGGCTTCAGCAACATCAGAGGGAGCGTCGCTGGGTGCGGGAGAGGGTGCGGAGAGGATGATAGACATGATTGTGAGGGGTTTGGTTTGATGGGAGATTGAGGAGATTGAGTGATGTCATTTATAGTCGTTGAGGAGGGATGCAGAGTTCCGTAGGTTCTGTGTGGGTTCCCAGGAATCTTCTTTGGCTGTGTATCCCTTCCATCGGATCAGGAAGGAATGGGAGGACAGAGGTCTGCGATGGTGGATGATTTTTTCAATTTCATATTCCTCATGTCCATCGATGAGGTCAGGTGGTAGGGAAGGGTAGTTTGGCCCATGGACGGGGTTTTCGCGATAGGGCAATAGGAGGGATGCATGGAACACTGGGTGGATTTTCCATGATTGTGGGAGGCGCAGTTCATAGGTGATGGGAGATAGCACCTTGACAATGGTAAAAGGTCCTTCGCGTTTTGGGGCGAAATTCAGGTTGATGACGGAGTGTTTGAGGTTTCTGGCCTCAAGCCAGACTTTGGATCCCTTGGTGAAAGGGGTGAAAGAGCAGTGGTTTTGGGATACCATGACTTGGCGAGCAAGTTCGTGGGCAGCGAGGGCTTCATTGCAGGTGGCAACAAGAGATTTGAGGCGGTCCTCAATGGTGGGGATGTGGGAGTTGGTGATAACTGAGGGAAGGGCACAGGGTTCATATCCCATCATGAGATAGAATGGGGTCTGTCTGGTGACAGAATGGGGATGGTGATTGTGAGTGAACTCAGCATGAGGGATGAGTTCAGACCATGTGATAGGGTTACTTCCGCAGAAAATGCGGAGGTAGGTCTCAACTTCCTGGTTGACCCGTTTGATTTCACCATCAGTCTGGGGGTGGTATGCAGTGGAGAGGGCAAGGGAGTAATTGAGAGCTTTTCCCAATGCTTTGGTGAAGGTGGAGGCAAACTGCAGGCCTCGATCTGAGATGATTCTGTCGTAAAGACCGAATCGGAGGAAGACTTTGTGGAAAAAGAGGGCTGCAACCCCTTCGGTGGTAATGGTTTTCTTAGTAGGGCAGAGAATTACCCCCTTAATAAGGCCATGGTTGACCACAACCAAAAGAGTATCAAACCCTGTGGATTCGGGGAGGTCAGTGATCAGATCACACGAGATCTGCTGGAAGGGGCGGGTACAGGTGGAGCAGATGGGGGTGAGCGGGGAAATAGTGGGGTGGGTGTTGGCTTCGTGTTGTTGACACAAGGCACAACCTTCAACGTATTTTTGTACATATTGGGCGAGGCCTGGCCACCAAAACTCGGCGGCAATGAGCTGACGAGTCTTGAGATAACCAGGGTGACCAGCAGTCTCATGGTCATGGCAGTGCTGGAGGATGCAGCGCTGGAGAGATTCATCAGGGGGAATATAAACACGTCCTTGGAAAGTAAGGACGCCGTCTTTGTATTGCCAGTCGGATAGGTGAGACCGAAAGGCTGGGGGAATAGTTCCATCAAGGGATTGAAGGGCCTTGAGGACGAAGGGGTCTGTCTTGGAATGAGACGAGATGTGCTCCTGGAGCATGGCATCGACGACATTGACAAACAGGGATGGGGGAAGGAGGGTGATCCCTTCATTGTCAGTGTCATCCGAGGGGATGAGATCAGGGCAGCAGGAGAGGGCATCGGGACCAGCAAGAAGTTTACTGGGGATGTGGATCATGGTCAGATCGAAATCTGCAAGGTCAAGGAGCCAACGGCTTGTCGGTGGTTGAGGTTTTGTGCTGACTGGAAGTAGGTCAGGTTCTTGTGGTCTGTAAAGACTTGGACCGGGTGGGAGCTGCCATGGAGATAATGGTGACAGGATTTCAGGGCTCACATGATAGCAAGGAGTTCCTGATCATAGATGTCGTAGTTTCATTCTGCTGGCGAGAACGACTGGGAGAGATAAGAACAGGGATGCCAATTTCCGTTGGTATCTGTCTGGAGAAGAATAGCTCCAGAGGCAAACTTGGAGACGTCCGTTGCAATAGCAAATGGAGCAGAGAGGTTGGGGAGTTGAAGGACTGGGCAGGTGAGGAAGAGTTCTTTGAGATGTTCAAAGGACTTTTGGCATTCGGGGGACCAGGCCCAGGGAGTGGTTTTCTTGGTGAGGTTGATGAGGGGGCAGGCAATGGAGGAATAATCGGGGATGAATCGCCGATAGAAGTTGGCAAAACCGAGGAAAGAGCAGACATCGCGAAGTTTTTCTGGGGTGGGCCAGGATGTGATCCCATCAAGCTTGACAGGGTCCATGGCGAGTTGACCAGGTTTAATGATCATTCCGAGGTATTCAACTTCTTTGGTGGCGAAGTTGCATTTCTCGAGTTTGAGGTGAAGGTCGAGTTCCTTCATGCGCTGAAGGACACACTTGGTTCATTCAGCCTGAGTTTTCTTGTCAGGAGAGAAGATAAGGAGGTCATCCATGTAGATGACGAGCCATCCTTTGGCGATCATGTCGTGGAAGGAGTTGTTCATGAACCGTTGGAAGGTGGCAGGGGAATTGGTGAGACCGAAGAACATTACAGTCAGTTCAAAGAGTCCTTTATGGGTAATAAAGGCGGCTTTCCATTGATGTCTGTCTTTGATTCGGACATTGTTGTAGCCCCATCGAACATCAAACTTCATAAAGACCTTGGCATCATGGAGTTTGTTGACGAGGTCGAAGACTAAGGAGAGGGGGTAGGCATCACGAACGGTGTGCTCGTTGAGGTACCTGTAGTCCTGACAAGGACGGAGTCCACCATCCTTCTTTTTGATGAAGAAGAATGGGGAAGCTTGAGGGGAGTTTGAGGGGCGTATCTTGCCTGAAGCAAGATTTTCGTTGAGGAAGGCTTCTGTGGCCTTGCGCTCGTCTGGGGATAGGGGGTAAATCTTTCCAACCTTGGGTGCGAAAGATTCGTCAAGGTTGATCTCATGATCATAAGGGCATGAGGGGGATACGTGGTCCGTGGCTTCTTTCAAGAAGACAGAGGCAAAGTCAGAGTATTCGGTAGGGAGGGTGACCTTGGGTTTGGCTTTTTTGGCAGCCATGGCCAGCTCAGTAGAGTTCGTGAGTTTAGCAATGAGGGGATCGCCCTTGGGGATGAAGTGGTATCCACATCGGATGATACGGTTGATGGTATAGTTGTCACGAGCTCGGCGGAGGTACTGGGGTTCTGTCTTGTAGTCAAGGTATTCATAGAGACGTCCATCGTAGATGGAGTCTACTTGGACATGGCGAGGGGGTCGAGGGGAGGGCTTGAACTGTTGGAAACGAGTTTCATATTGGTTCAAGTTGACTTTGTGGAGCATGTAGAGCTCCTTGGATTGGTCAGTGGACTCATTGATGGAGAGAGTCTGGCCAAACCAGTTGATGGTGGGGTTAATGGCTTTCAACCAGGGGAGACTGAGGATGAGGTTTTGTCAACCACAATTCATGACATAGAACAGGACTTTGTGAGTGAGTCCTTCGATGTGAACAAAGAGTTTGGTGGTGAAGCGAACTCCTCCTTTGTCTGTGGGGCCCTGATTGAGGTTGGTGACGTTGAGAGGGGAGGGGAGTCAGGTGGTAGAGAGCTTGTTTTTGCGGATGAAGCCCCAATTGATGCAAGAGATGTTGGCACCACTATCAATGAGGGCGCGGGTGTCAACAGTTTTCAACGTGTGCGAGGGTACAATGATTTGGACAGGGATTTGCATTGAACCAGGCAGCATAGATACAGTTACACATTGTATTTTAGGAGAGTCCCATGTCGGTTGAGGTCTCCATTCTAAAAATCCTTCTTGAAGGGAAGGGTGAATTGGATGTGGTGAACTGTGAGATCATCGTCATCGTCGTCATCACAGGTCTGGAGTTTGGGGAGGTTGTTGTCGACCTGTTTGGCTCATTTGACCGAAGTCTTATAAGGTTTCTTTGGGTACTTTCTGCAAGCATCAGTGCGGTGGCCTTTTTGCCTGCAGCGTAAGCAACGTCCTTCTTTGAAGCATCGCTTCCACTCATTGGGAGTTAGCTTGGGGGGTCTGGGGACGTTGACCACATTGACGTCCATGGTGTCGGGATCACGGGTTTTCTGGAAAGGGAAGAAGGTGGAGGGGATCTGGTAGGACCGGTATGCAGGGGTGGAGTGGATACAGTGTTGGTTAATGATGGTCTGAGTGCGATCATTCTGGACTTGGAAATGAACGGCTTTTGAGTACCATTCGTCAACTTTCGTGGGGACTGTGTCCATGGAGAGGATATGGTGGGAGAGGGGAGGGGGAATACCAGCGGCGAAGTAGTTGATCAGGACATTCTGATCAGTGATGTCCGAGAGGGCGACGTTATTTCTAAACTCAGCAATATGCTGAGTGAGTTCAGGACTGTAAGATCTGTTCTTCTTGGAGACGAGGCATTCCAAATGAAGCCAGTTGATGGCCTGGTTCTTGGTGTCTTGGTGCTTGAAAGCACTCTTGAATTTGGTGAGGAAGTCATTGAACGTTCCAAAGGAGTTGGCGGCGATGGCTTCCTCTTGGAAGGTAGAGGCCCAGATGGCAGCCGAGCCCTTTTTCATGTAGGACAGGGCATAGGCAATTTTCTTATTGTTGTCATCATAAACGGCTTTGTTTATGATGAGGTAGGCCCGGATAGAGGATAGCCATGGCATGGCATCAGTGTAAGAGCCATCAAAGGCATCGGGGGCTCCGAGACGGAGTTCAGTGGGTTTGATCGTCATGGTGACTTGGGCTGGGAGTGGGGATAGGGTAAATGCCGGTTGACAATTGACTGGAGTTGGTGATGGTGGGGTGGGTACTCTGGGAATACTAAGTGCCACAGAGAGTCGATGGATGAGTTCTAGGTCCTCAGGTTGTTGAGGGATGACTAAGTCTTCGTCAGTGTTGATGGGGTTCTCCGAAGAGGGTTTGTCAGTATCCAATGAGTCAAGGGTTTCCCTTCTCAATGCAAGGTCGGGATAGGGTCTAGGGTTTCTGGGGTGTTGGTAGGCAATGGTGGGGGCTTATATGATGATAGCCGATCAAGGGAGATCTTAGACCTTTTGTTACGCTCGATGTGGTCAAGCATAGGCCTGCAGAGGTTCAAGGGCTTACTGTCACTATATAGCTGACAGGATGAGAGGGCCTGACGAGGGGGTTCCTTGACAGGGAGACTAAGGCTGGCATAAGACTAACGTCGGGTCGAAGGGGGTCCGCTTGAGGATCTTCCTTGGCAGAGGTTCTGAGGACCATTGAGGACCGAGGGATCAATGGGTCTAGGGACGTCGCAGGGCTAGTGACGGATTGAGGGTTCGAAGGGAGCATCCACTCAATAGTAGGATGAGGACTGGGGGACCCGAGAGCAACTCCAAGATACTAGGTAAATTGCAGGAGGTCTAAGATGGCAAATACACCTGAGTATCGAAGGTTTATATATGTGAGCCAAGTGGTTAAGGGTAGGTCAATGGAAGAAGGTGAGTCAGCAATGGAAAGCGATAGAATCGCGAAGAAGCTGAGTCACTATGGAGTGGATGTGATAGCATCGGATAAGTATTGGTGATACAACTGTGGATGAGTCACACTAAATAAGTAAGTGGTATTGCAAAGTCAATGGTAAAAGAAAGGATCCAAGTGGGGCTCGAACAGCAAGGGTCAAGGTCCTTTGGTATACATGGTAAGTGGAGTAGGGAAAAAGAAAGAGGGGCCCAACGAATCATAACACCTTCCCCCCTTAATGTCACCAACCTCAACCAGGGCCCAACAGACAAAGGAGGAGTTCACTTCACCACCAAACTCTTTGTCCACATTGAAGGACTCACTCACAAAGTCCTATTCTATGTCATGGATTGTGGACGACAAAACCTCATCCTCGGTCTCCCATGGTTGAAAGCCGTCAACCCCACCATCAACTGGTTCAGTCAGACTCTCTCCAATAACGAGTCCACTGACTAATCCAAGGAGCTCTACACGCTCCACAAAGTCGACTTGAACCAATACGAAACCTGTTTCCAACAGTTCAAACCCTCCCCTCAACCCCCTCACCACATTCAAGTAGATTTGGTCTATGATGGACGCCTCTATGAATACCTTGATTACAAGACGGAACCCCAGTACCTCTGCTGGGCTCGCAACAACTACACTGTCAACTGCATCATCCGATGCGGATACCATTTCATTCCCAAAGGCGATCCTTTCATTGCCAAACTCACGAACTCTACTGAATTGGCCATGGCTGCCGAAAAAGCCAAACCCAAAGTCACCCTCCCCACCGAATACTCCGACTTTGCCTCTGTCTTCTTGAAAGAAGCCACAGACCACATACCTCCCTCATGTCCTTATGATCATGAGATCAATCTTGACGAATCTTTTACACCCAAGGTCAGACAGATTTACCCCCTCTCCCCAGATGAGTGCAAGGCCATGGAAGCCTTTCTCGATGAGAACCTTGCTTCAGGCAAGATACGCCCCTCAAACTCCCCCCAAGCTTCCCCATTCTTCTTTGTCAAAAAGAAGGACGGCGGACTCCATCCTTGTCAGGACTACAGGTACCTCAACGAACATACTGTTCGTGATGCCTACCCCCTCCCCCTAGTCTCTGACCTCATCGACAAACTCCATGATGCCAAGGTCTTCACAAAGTTCAATGTTCGATGGGGCTACAACAACGTCCGAATCAAAGATGGACATCAATAGAAAGCTGCCTTTATTACCCATAAAGGACTCTTCGAACTGACCGTAATGTTCTTCGATCTTACCAACTCTCCCACCACCTTCCAAAGGTTCATGAATGACTCCTTCTGCGATATGATCACCGAAGGATGGCTCATCATCTACATGGACAACCTTCTCATCTTCTCCCCCGATGAGAAAACCCACGCTGAACGAACCAAGCATGTCCTCCAGCGCATGAAGGAACTCAACCTTCACCTCAAGCTCGAAAAGTGTAACTTTGCCTCCAAAGAAGTTGAGTACCTCGGAATGATTGTTAAACCTGGTCAACTCGCCATGGACCTCATCAAGCTTGATGGGATCGCATTGTGGCCCACCCCTGAGAAACTCCGCAATGTCCGATCCTTCCTCGGCTTCGCCAACTTCTATCAGTGATTCATCCCCGATTACTCCTCGGTTGCCTGTCCCCTCATTGATCTCACCAAGAAAACCACTCCGTGGGCCTGGTCCCCTGAATGCCAGAAGTCCTTTGAATGTCTCAAAGAACTATTCCTCGCCCGCCCAGTCCTCCAACTCCCCAACCTCTCCGCTCCGTTTGCTATCACAATGAATGCCTCCAAGTTTGCCTCTGGTGCAATCCTCCTTCAGACAGATACCAACGGGGATTGGCACCCTTGTTCCTATCTTTCCCAGTCGTTCTCGCCAGCAGAATGAAACTACGACATCTATGATCGGGAACTCCTCGCTATCATGTGAGCCCTGAAATCCTGGTGCCATTATCTTCATGGCAGCTCCCACCTGGTCCAGGTCTTCACGGACCACAAGAACCTGACCTACTTCCAGTCAGCACAGAACCTCAACCGCCGACAAGCCTGTTGGCTTCTCGACCTTGCAGATTTCGATCTGACCATGATCCACGTCCCTGGCAGACTCCTCGCCGGCTCCAATGCCCTCTTCCGCCGCCCAGATCTCATCCCTTTGGATGATGCTGACAATGAAGGGGTCACCCTCCTCCCCCCATCTCTATTTGTCAACGTCATTGACACCATGCTCCAAGAACACATCTTGTCTCACTCCAAGACAGATCCCTTTGTCCTCAAGGCCCTCCAATCCCTTGACAGCACCATTCCCCCTGCCTTTCGATCATGACTGTCCAACTGGCAATACAAAGACAGCATCCTTATCTTCCAAGGATGCGTCTACATTCCCCCCAATGAATCTCTCCGGCGCTCCATCCTCCAGCGCTGCCATGACCATGAGACTGCTGGTCACCCTGGTTATCTCAAGACTCATCAGCTCATTGCCACCAAGTTTTGGTGGCCTGGCCTCACTCAAAATGTATGGAAGTACATCGAAGGTTGTGCCTCATGTCAATAACACAAGGCCAATATCCACCCCACTGTTCCACCGCTCACCCCCATCCGCTCCACCTGTACCCGCCCCTTCCAGCAGATCTCGTGTGATCTGATCACCGACCTCCCCGAGTCCTCGGGGTTTGATACTCTCTTGGTCATGGTCGACCATGGCCTTACTAAGGGGGTAATTCTCTACCCTATGAAGAAAACCATCACCGCCGAAGGGGTTGCAGCCCTCTTTTTCCACAAAGTCTTCCTCCGATTTGGTCTTTACAACGGAATCATCTCAGACTAAGGCCCTCAGTTCGCCTCCGCCTTCGCCAAAGCATAGGGAAAAGCTCTCAATTACTCCCTTGCACTCTCCACCACATACCACCCCCAGACTGATGGTGAAACCAAACGGGTCAACCAAGAGGTTGAGACCTACCTCCGCATCTTCTGCAGAAGTAACCCCACCACATGGTCTGAACTCATCCCTCACGCTGAGTTTGCTCACAATCACCACCCCCATCTCTGTCACCGGACAGACCCCGTTCTATCTCATGATGGGATATGAACCCCGTGCCCTTCCCTTGGTTATCACTGACTCCCACATCCCCGCCATTGAGGACCATCTCAAAACCCTTGTGGCCACCCGCAACAAAGCCCTCGCCACCCACGAACTCACTTGCCAAGTCATGGCATCCCGAAACCACCACTCTTTCACCCCTTTCACCAAGGGATCCAAAGTCTGGCTTGAGGCCAGAAACCTCAAATGCTCCATTGTTAACCCGAAGTTCGCCCCAAAACACGAAGGACCTTTTACCATTGTCAAGGTGCTATCTCCCATCACCTACGAACTGCACCTCTCATAATCGTGGAAAATCCATCCAGTGTTCCATGCGTCCCTCCTGTTGCCCTATCGCGAAAATCCTGTCCATGGACCAAACTACCCTTCCCCACCACCTGACCTCATCGATGGACATGAGGAATATGAAATTGAAAAAATCATCCACCATTGCGGACCTCCGACTTCCCGTTCCTTCCTGATTCAATGGAAAGGATACACTACAGAAAAAGATTCCTGGGAATCCGAACGGAACCTACGGAACTTCAGTCCCCTCCTCAACGACTATAAATGTCGTCACTCGATCTCCTCAATCACCAACAAATCGAAACCCCTCACAATCATGTCCATCACCCTCTCTGCACCCTCCCCCACACCCAGTGATGTTCCCTCCGACGTCGCCGAAGCTGGCTGGTCCACTACCACCCCTGCCAATAATCCCCTCGAACTCAGTGACGTGCCTGTCCCTGTACCTTCCCCCTCCCTGATTCAACACCTCCGCAATGACGCAGAAGGGATCCCCTCCGCATGGCCTGGCTTCAGCTGGACCCACCCCGAACCCCTCGTCCCCACTACTATACCTATTCCCCTTGCACAACAAATCTCCAACCACCCCACTCGCCTCCCATTGTCCATACCTCCTGCTGCACTACCCAACCACCCCACACCCCTCGATGATGACCTCGCTGCCGCCATCGCCACTGAACTCCGAGACTCCAGTCTCGCCATGGCGCTGGACACCCACATGGAACCCCACACCCCCTTTGCCCTCATGTACTGTCTTTTCCTAACAAACTCTTATATCGCCGTCTCCACTGCCACCCCTACTGCCTCTGCTGCTCAGGCACTGGCCAACCTCCACATCCGTCATCTCCACCAGACCCTGGAACACGACCTCATCCAATTGATGCACCAGTTGGACATGACCGACTTCATTATCGACATTGATTGATACCTTCAAAATCTCGCCACTACTGGCAATAACCACATCTCCACCCCATCCGCATCCTCCGAACCACTCTCCGCTCAAGAAGTCGCCGCCCTAGATCATACTGATGACTACTGGGCTGGTAACCAAGGAGTCTGGTCTCTTCCCCCCAACCACCCTCACTACCACAAGGCATGTTATCAATGCCGCCACCTTGGGCACCGCTGTCCCCTCTGCCCCTTCTATCGATGCCCCATCTGCCATAGGCAATCCCCGGGACACCCCCAACGTGCATGCCCCATGCACCCGCAAACACCCCGCGCATTCACTTCTTCCTCCTCGGACTCGTCTATGCACCAGTCCCCCCATTCCTTGTGCTCTTCTTCCTCACACCGTGGTCATCCCATCCCACCTGGATGACACCCCAATGTTCGGATTCCTCATCGGGTCCCCACTCCCCCCCCTTCTCCGCCAGCAGCAGATGACTATGAGTTCTTTGTCAGCGCCAAAGCTGACAACAATGAGACCGGGTCTAATCGAGGTGACTACTAAGGTTTCGTCACAGTCTCACCCATACAACAGGGGTAATGTTATGATTCGTTGGGCCTCTCTCTCTCTTTTTCTTACTTTACTTACCTTGTATGCCAAAGGACCTTGACCCTCACTGTTCAAACCCTGCCTGGGTCCTTTCTTTTATCATTGTCTTTGCAATGCTGCTTACTTATTTAGTGTGACTCATCTGCAGTTGTATTACCAACATTATCCGATGCCATCACATCCACTCCGTAGTGACTCAGCTTCTTCGCGATTCCATTGCTTTCTATCGCTGACTCACCTTCTTCCATTGACCTACCCTTAACCATTTGGCTCGTGTATATAAACCCTTGATACTCCAGTGTAATCGCTATCTTAGACCTCCTGCAATTTACCTAGTATCTTGGAGTTGCTCTTGGGTCCCCCAGTCCTCATCCTACTGTTGAGTGGATGCTCCCTTCGAACCCTCAATCTGTCGCTAGTCCTGCGACATCCCCAAGACCCGTTGATCCCTCAGCCCTCAATGATCCTCAGAACCTCTGCCAAGGAAGACCCTTGAAGTGGACCCCCTTCGACCCGACATTAGTCTTATGCCAGCCTTAGTCTCCCTGTCAAGGAACCCCCTCGTCAGGCCCTCTTGTCCTGTCAGCTGTATAGTGACAGTAAGCCCTCGAACCTCTGCAGGCCTACGCTTGACCATGTTGAGCATAACACATTACATACCTTCTCCTCATACTGTTGTGCATGATGTCCACCATGTATTTGCAAAGGCGTGAGAGTGGATTGCTAACATGTTACAAGTAGGTCAAGTGTTGCTATGTCTAGTGCACAATTAACAGCTTACCAGACATATGATGGCAAGTTGAACTTTACAATGAATGCTTGGACCTCCCCAAACTACCGCTTCTTTGTCACCATTTGTGTACACTCAGAGGCCAAGGGATCACCGCTGATGATGCCATTAGATCTCATTGAAATCGCAAAGGTGTGCATTTTGACTTACCAGATTGGCATGCTTGCTAACATGAGTATAGTCATACACTGGCACCACACTTGCAATGGCCTTTGAAAAGATTCTTGAGGAATTCAGCATAGCAGACAAGGTTAGCAAGTGGGAAGCTACAAAGGTACATTACTCATGGACATTAAGGTGCTTTGCATTACATGCGACAGTGCTGCAAACAATAATGTAATGGTCAATGCATTGAAAGATGAGCTGCCTGACTATAGGGGCACAGCAGGACATGCACGCTGCTTTCTGCATACCACAAATCTTGTAGAAAAATCTTTCCTCCATGCATTTGAAGCATGAAAGAGCAGCTGGAGGAATGAAAATGAGGGTGAATTGACACCTGAAGAACAGCAGCTGGCCCAGGAGCTCTGTGATTTGAATGAGGGTCGAAACAAGGGCAGAAACAAGGGTGGAAACAATGATGTTAGCAGTGAGAACATTGACAAGGATGTGACAAATAATAATCTTGAAGGCTGGGTGGATGAGATCAATGAAATGACCATGGATAAAAGGAAAGAGCTACAAAACAAGATTCAGCCAGTGCAGTTAGCGCTTGTCAAGGTAAGCAGATGTGGGATGAATTGAACGTACCAGTTCTAAGCATGCATGACTCTCCAATAGGTCCGGAAGCTTGCATTCAAGGTCATCAACTCATCGACCAAGTTGCTCCCAGAGTGGTGGCAAATCCTGGAGCAACTGAATGTTGCAGTTACAAACTTGCCACAGGACATTGCTACCAGGTGGAACTTGACCTTCAAAATGCTTGATTACATGCTGGGCCATAAGGAAGTAATTGAGACAATAACACAATGAAAGGAGTATGGCCTACAACAGTGTAAGCTAATGGAGGAAGAGTGGGGGATGCTTATAGAGCTACAAAACGTGCTGAAGGTCAGTCAGGCACATGTTGTATGTTACGATTCATTGGGCCCCTCTTTCTTTTCCTTATCTCACTTACCCTGTACATCAAAGGATCTTGACTCTCACTGTTTGAGCCCTACTTGGGTCATTTCTTTTACCATTGTTTTTGCAATACCACTTACTTATTTAGCGTGACTCATTCACAGTTGTATCACCAATACTTATCCGATGCCATCGCATCCACTCTGTAGTGACTCAGCTCCTTCGCGATTCCATTGCTTTCCATTGCTGACTCATCTTCTTCCGTTGACCTACCCTTAACCATTTGGCTCGCATATATAAACCTTCGATACTCAGGTGTATTCGCCATCTTAGACCTCCTGCAATTTACCTAGTATCTTGGAGTTGCTCTTGGGTCCCCCAGTCCTCATCCTACTGTTGAGTGGATGCTCCCTTCGAACCCTCAATCTGTCACTAGTCCTGCGACATCCCCAAGACCCGTTGATCCCTCGGCCCTCAATGGTCCTCAGAACCTCTGCCAAGGAAGACCCTTGAGCAGACCCTCTCCGACCCAACATTAGTCTTATGCCAGCCTTAGCCTCCCTGTCAAGGAACCCCCTCATCAGGCTCCCTCATCCTGTCAGCTGTATAGCGACAGTAAGCCTTAGAACCTCTGCAGGCCTATGCTTGACCACGTCGAGCGTAACAAAAGGTCTAAGATCTCCCTTGATCAGCTATCATCATATAAGCCTCCATGATTGCCCACCAATGCCCCAGAAACCCTAGACCCTACCCCGACCTCACATCGCGGAGGGAAACCCTTGACTCATCGGACACCGACAAACCCTCTTCAGAGAACCCCATCGACACTGACGAAGACCTCATCATTCCTCAACAACCTGAGGACCTAGAACTCGCCCATTGACTCTCTGCAGCACTTAGTATCCCCAGAGTACCCACCCCACCATCACCAACTCCAGTCAATCGCCAACCAGCATTTACCCTACCCCCACCCCCAGCCCAAGTCGCCATGATGGCCAAACCCACTGAACTCCATCTCAGAATCCCCAATGACTTCAACGGCTCTTACGCTGATGCCATGTCCTGGCTATCCACCGTCCACGCCTACCTCCTCATAAACAAGGCCATTTATGATGATGACAACAAGAAGGTCGCCTACACCTTGTCCTATATGAAAAAGGGCTCAGCCACCATCTGGGCCTCTACCTTCCGGAAGGAAGCCATCGCCGCCAACTCCTTCAGAACGTTTGCCGACTTCCTCATCAAATTCAAGAGTGCTTTCGAGCATCAAGACACCAAGAATTAGGCCATCAACTGGCTTCATTCAGAATGCCTCATCCCCAAGAAAAACAGATTTTATGGTCCCGAACTCACTCGGCATATCACTGAGTTTAGAAACAACATCGCCCTCTCAGGCATCACTGATCAGAATGTCCTGATCAACTACTTTGCCGCTGGCATTTCCCCTCCCCTCTCCCACCACATCCTCTCCATGGACACAGTCCCCACCAAGGTTGACGAGTGGTACTCGAAGGCCATCCACTTCCAGGTCCAAAATGATCGCACCCAGACCATCATTAACCAACACTGCACCCACTCCATTCCCACATACCGGTCTTACCAGACCCCCTCCACTTCCTTCCCCTCCCATCAGAAAACCCACAATCCAGATGCCATGGACGTCAACGCAGTCAATGCCCCCAGACCACCTAAGCTAACTCCTGAAGAGCGGGAGTGATGCTTCAAAGAAGGATGCTGCCTACGCTGTAGGCAGAAAGGCCACCAAGCCGATGCCTGCGGAAAATACCCCAAGGAACCTTGTAAAACTTCGATCAAACAAGTCGAACAGGTCGACGACGACCTCCCCAAACTTCAGACCTGTGACGACAATGATGACGATGACCTCACAGTTCGTCATGTCCAATTCACCCTTCCCCCCAAGAAGGATTTTTAGAATGGAGACCTTGACCGACATGGGACTCTCCTAAAATACAACGTGTAACTGTACCTACGCTGCCTGGCTCAATGCAAATCCCTGTCCAAATCATTGTACCCTCACACACATTGAAAACTGTCGACACTCGCGCCCTCATTGATAGCAGTGCTGATATCTCTTGCATCAATTGGGGCTTTGTCTGCAAAAACAAGCAAATTGGTCTAGGGAAGTCCATAGTAACTGGGGACCTTCAAGGAATGCAAGTGAAGATAGAAATCTCTTATGGTAGCTGTTTTCTCAAATTTCCTTTTGCTAATAAATTTACTATAGTTTGATAAAACATTCTGAAAGGGTCAATAATGCAGTTCATATTACTCATATTATCAATTCCATCATTGATACTTCTGCATAATCATACTCTGAAAGTTGATTTCACTTTGTACAATTTCATTGTATTTTTGACCTTTTTGAAATCAGTCTCTCTTTATTATTTTTGCACATATACTCTAGTTCATCTAGTCTATTCAGCTGATTTGAGTTTAATCCAATCACATAACTATTTTCCAGTACTTTATAGTATAATTCTGGCACCTGAGAGCAAAGGTTAGCCATTTTCTTCTATAAACAATAAAAGTGACATCTTTGTTTTTAATACTATAGCCTTTAGTGAGGCTTTCTTGAGGGAATTCATCACTGCTTGTGACTAGATAGGACTTTCAATGATGCAGTCAATAAAATAAGTAACCTGAACTGCATTTATTGAACTTTTTGACATGTTTTATCAAACTATAGTAAATTTATTAGCAGAAGGAAATTTGAGAAAACAGCTACCATAAGAGATTTCTATCTTCACTTGGATTCCTTGAAGGTCCCCAGTTACTATGGACTTCCCTAGATCAATTTGGGAGACAATCTGCCTTCTGAAAATATCAAAAAAGTCAAAAAGTTAATATTAATTTATTGATTAGAGAAGATGAATTTCATAATGGAAATGAGGTAATAGAAGTGTTTGTATCTGTTGTCACATCATCAATTA
>JBBPMJ010000517.1:2738-23671 GCA_038090255.1 Austroboletus niveus | reverse complement strand
CGGATTGAGGGTTTGAAGGGAGTGTCCACTCAACAGTAGGATGAGGACTGGGGGACCCAAGAGCAACTCCAAGATACTAGGTAAATTGCAGGAGGTCTAAGATAGTGAATACACCTGAGTATCGAAGGTTTATATATGCGAGCCAAATGGTTAAGGGTAGGTCAATGGAAGAAGGTGAATCAGTGATAGAAAGCGATGGAATCGTGAAGAAACTGAGTCACTACAGAGTGGATGTGATGGCATCGGATAAATGTTGGTAATACAGCTGCAGATGAGTCACGCTAAATAAGTAAGTGGTATTGCAAAAACAATGGTAAAAAGAAAGGACCCAAGTGGGGCTCAAACAGCAAGGGTCAAGGTCCTTTGGCATACATGGTAAGAAAAGTGAGAAAAAAAAAAGAGAGGGGCCCAACAAATTGTAACAGTGACTCAGCTTCTTTGCAATTCCATCGCTTTCTATTGGTGACTCACCTTTTTCCTTTGCCTACCCTTAACCATTTGGCTCACATATATAACCCTCGATACTCTGGTGTATTCGCTATCTTAGATCTCCTGCAATTTACCTAGTATCTTGGAATTGCCCTTGGTCCCTCAGTCCTTGTCCTACTGTTGAGTGGATACTCCCTTCGTACCTTTTGATCCATCGCTAGTCCTGTGACATCCTTAGACCCATTGATCTCTCTATCCTCAATGGTCCCCAGAACCTCTGCCAAGGAAGACCCTTGAGTGGACCCCCCCTTCAACCTGACATTAGTCCTATGCTGGCCTTAGTCTCCCTGTCAAGGAACCCCCTTGTCGGGCCCCCTTGTCCTGTCTGCTATATAGCAACAGTAAGCCCTTGAACCTCTGCAGGCCTATGCTTGACCACATTGAACATAACAAGTTGGTCCTGGGGTATTTCTTGAGGAAATGGGAATGGGGTTAGGTGATAATGTCTCTTTCTGCTTTCCTTTTTCTTTTCTTCTGATTGAACTTGTGCTCTGTCCCTCACTTCCTTCAACCAATGATAGAGACTTCTTTGTGCCATCTCGAATGGGTAAAACTTGGGGGGCTTGGGGAATGGAGGTCGTGGCCAATCCTTCTGCCATTTGTAGGGCTGTGTTCCTAATTCTCCTCTCAGCCATGATGATTCCTCCGAGCAACAGTCCAGTGTTTCCCATAATGGGAGGGTTCCAGGTATGGCTGGTCCCATTCAGTTTTTCAATAATGGGGGTAAAAGAGGGTGATATGGGTCCAGGAGATAGTTTTTCCCTTGCTCCTCAGTGAGAGCTTGGAGGAGTGGTCAGAGGTAGGGGGCCAAAGCAACTCAGGAAAAGGTGTTGATGGTTTGAAAGATTCCAAGGTCTGCAAGGATTTGACAGATCTGAATTTGTCCTTCAGCCAGAGAGTGTTTGAGTGTGTAATCAAGTGATTCTGCTGGTGTTGGATTTCTTCTAGCTCTTTCATAATTGAGTCTGACAGAGAGGGAGAGTTATTGAAAGGCTGCGATAAGGGGAGGGAAGATGGGTGCTTCATTGTAAAGGGGGTGAGAGATGAGGTAGTGGAAGAGGACTGGGCACTCAAGGATCGATACCAGGAGGGTGTTTCAAAAAACAGGATGAAGTCTATGTCCTCAGACAGGAGGTAATTCAGAAACAAAGATTCTGGACATGAGAGGGGATATACTGGGGATGTGAAGTCTTGGGGATTCATGGGGGGATTCAAGGGAGTATTCATGGGACTTGCTCATGGTTCTGGAAGGTTTAGAGTTTCCTAGAGCATTTATAAATCTCTAGGAGTTCTGATCCATTTCCAAGGTTAGGCTCTGGCTCCCATGTGTTATCACTGGAACCATATTCCTTCCATTGGATGCGGAATTGATGGGCTCCCTTCCTCCCTCTATGGGCAATGATCTTGTCTATTTCCCATTCCTCTTCTTCATCTATTATCTCCAAGGTGGATCAGAGGAAGTTGGGTCCATGCTCCCAAGTTTCCACATAAGGGGTTAGTAGGCTGGCATGAATCACATTGTGGATCTTCCAAGTTGGGGAAAGGTGAAGTTGATAGGCTACTGGGGATATTATCTTTTCAATTTCAAATGGTCCTTCTCGCTTGGGAGCTAGTTTTTGGATGGGATGGTTTGTTTTTAGATTGGTCACTTCTAGCCATACTTTGTCTCCAGTTTTCTGTGGTGTGAATGTGGACCTTTTTTGTCTTTCCATAAACATCCTTGCTTGTTTGTGTGCCACCAGTGCCTCTTTTTAAGAGTCTTCCAATTTGGTTAATCTATTTTTCAATTCCAGAACAGATGTCTTTCCAATTGGTGGATAGGCTCAGGGTTGGTACCCCATGATCAGTTCAAATGGGGATTTCCAAGTAGAGGAATGAGTTGCCATGTTGTGATGAAATTCAGCCAGCAGAAGAAGCGGAACTCATTGATCCATTGAAAAGACCAAGGACTGGCTGTGTGGTTGCAACCAGGATATTGGGTAGGTGAGTGTGAGGTTTGGGTTTCATTCCAAGGGGTCCCTAGTGGATCTGATAAGAAGTCTAGAGTGGAACTAATGAAGTCCAGGCCATCCAGATGGGTTCTGGAAGTCCAGAGTATTGAAACAGTGATAGGAGTGGTCTTCTGAAGTTGGTTAATATGAACAGATCATAGAGGAGTGTGAAAAGTAGATTTATTCCATGAAAGTATGAAGAGAGGTCTTTGGAAAGTAGATAGGTAGTAGGTGGGGGATCATTCCTCCCCCCTAGACATAGCTAGGTACAATTATTTATAGTCTGGACATTCCCAGGACTGTATACATATGTCAAACATATGCCAAAACATAGATAAAACATCAATAGTGAAAGAATAAAATTGCTAAGGTAAGTCTGGAGCACAGGAAACAGAAGTCTGAAAGACTGGTGTGTGGGAAAGAAGTCCGAAGGTAAGTCCAGAGCATGGGAACAGATACCCAGAAGACTGGTGCATGGGAAAGAAGTCCAGAGGACTGTGTACTGTGGGTAAATAGTCTGAGTGTCCAATACAGATGGAAGAACTTCAGTACAAAGCATCTGAATGATGTAAAAGAATGAAATATAAACCTAGAGCTGCTCAAAGCTCTACACCATTGCAGAAGATTCAGAGATAAGTTTCTAGTTCCTGATTCATTCATTCAGTTTCTCTGTCTGTCTGGGGGTGATGGGCAGATGATAGAGCAACATTATACTGGAGTAGTTGCACTAGTTCTCTGGCAAAGACAGATGCAAATTGGGGGCCTCTATCTGAGATGATTCTGTCATGGAGGCCAAATCATTTAAAGACTTGGTTGAAAAAGAGTTGGGCTATTCCTTGTGCATTGATGGTTTTGGAGCAAGGGCAGAAAATTCCCCCCTTTGAAAGGCCATGGTTGACCATGACCATGACAGAGTCAAATCCAGAGACCAGAGAGAGGCCAGAGATGAGATCAACAGAGATTTGTTGAAAGGGGTGAGAAGTGAACGAGTTTAAAGACATCAGGGGGGGATGTGGGATGGGTGTTTACTTTATTGGCTTGACATATAGCACAACATGAGATGAATCATCATAGGAATGTGGACACTCCTGGCCACCAGAAATCTTTTTCAAGGGCTGCTAACATCTGGAAGTGACCCATGTGTCCATTTGTTGAGAAGTAGTATAGATCATGGATAAGCTTTTGGTGGGTAGGTTCCAGGATAAAGAGGCATCCTTGGAAATGAAGTTCTTGGTTTACAAAGGTCCAGTTGGACAACTTTGTTCAAGAAAGAGGGGGGTATCTTCATATATTTTCTTTAGTGCAGTGAGGACAAAGGGATTGGAGAAAGTGGACTTTGCAATTTTGTCTGTTAGGGCGAGGTCAATCTGTCAACAAAAAAAGGTCATCTGGAAGAAGAACTACCTCAGCATTGTCTGATTCAGTGGATATTTCATCTTTCCTAGAGAGAGCATCAGCAGGGCCCATGTGTGTTTCTGGTACATGTGTAAATGCAAGGTCAAAGTCTTGCAGGAATATTTGCCATTGGGCATGGCAAGGTGAGATTTTTGTGATCCATAAGTATTTGAACCACATGTTGAGCCCCAAGTATGTAGATGGTGTCTCCAATCTTTAAGAGCATGGATAACTGCTAGTAGTTCTCTGTCATATATATCATAGTTTTGTTCTGCACTTGATAGAGTGGCAGATCAGTATGCACATGAATGGAGATTCCCATTGGAGTCATTTTGCATGAGAACTCCTCCAGTGGCTAGGAGCAAAGCATCCATCATTATGAAGTATGGGTGTTCTGGATCTGGTTGTTTTAAGACTGGAGAAGTGGAGAACACTTGTCTCATGTCATTGAAGGCATGCTGCTCTTCCTTAGCCCAAGTCCAGGGAGTATCTTTCTGAGTGAGTTTGTTAAGTGAGGCAACTCTTTGAGTGAAGTTCAGAATGAATCTTCAGTAGAAGTTGCAGAATTCTAAGAAGGATCTTACTGCTTTGAACTAGCTAGGGGGTTTCCATTCTTCTATGGCTTGGAGTTTGGTTGTATCCATTGCAAGTTCTCCTGGTCGGACAGTTAGGCCAAGATAGTCCATAGTTTGGGAGTTGAAGGTGCATTTCTGAAGTTTATATCTGAGTCCTAGACTCCTAAGCCATTCTAGAATCTTGATGGTCCTTTTTTTATGTTCTGATGGATCTGAAGAATGGATGGCTAAGTTGTCCATGTAGATAATCAACCATCCTTCTGTGAGGTAATCTCCAAAGGCATTGTTCATGAATGCTTGGAAAGTGGCAGGGGAGTTGCACAATCCAAAGAACTTCACAGTTGGTTCAAACAGTCCAAAGGGGGTGATGAAGGCTGCCTTCCATTGATCCTCTGGTACAATTTGTATATTATAGTATCCCCATTGGATGTTCATTTTGATGAAGATTGTCAAGTTCTCAATTTGTTCAATAATGGACTGGATGTTTGGTAGGGGGTAAGCATTCTTTACTGTGTGCTCATTGAGATACCTGTAGTCTTGGCAAGGTCAGAGCTTTCCATCCTTCTTATCAATGAAGAAGAATAGTGCAGCTTGGGGGGATTGCGAAGGTTCGATTCATCTATTTGCCTGATTCTCTTCTACAAACTTTTTACATGCATCTTGTTCAGAGAAAGAGAGGGAGTATCTTCGGAATGAATGTTTCTTTGAGTTTGATTGTATGGTCATATGTTCATGATAGTGGTAGGACATTTGGTGGATTTTCTTCAAACACATTTCTGAAGTCTTTATATTTCCTTGGTAACTCTTTTTTCTTTTGTTTTTTCTCCATTTCTAGTTCCATAGACAGCATTGTTTTCATAACATATTCTTTGGATGTTTCATATCATTTGCAGTATGCTGCATGGGTTTTGAGATTGAGGTCCTTCCAGAGATATCTTATGAGATACATTTTTTCATCTTCTTTGTCTTCTTTTAAAGACATCTTCTGGTTCCGGTTTGGTATTTGGAGGGTTACTTTCCCTGTTGCCCAGTCTATGTCCAGATTTTGTTCCCTAAGCCAGTTCATTCCTAGAATGACATTCTCTTCGCTGGCTGGAAGGTGATGAAAGGTCTGGTTCTTTACCACATTTCCAATGTGGAAGGTGAGTGTGGTTCGGAACCTGATGAATCCCACTTGGTTGGTGGTTCCATCTGCATTGATGGCCCTGATAGGATGTGCTATTCTTTCCATAGGTAGATTGTTTCTTCTGGTGAAATCTAGGTTTATGAAAGATCTGGTTGCTCTGCAATCAATTAAGGCAGTGGTTTCAGCAATAGTTCTTCTGGGGTTTTCAAGTGATATGGGAACCAGTATAGATTTTGGATCGCTCAATACTAATACAGAAGAAAAGTTAGGGGGGCAGTGAGCTAACTTCTGTCCCCTCTTTAAAAATCCAGAAAGCCTCTATCCTTGAGTTCGATTTTAGCAATAGTTTCTTCATCCTCTTTGGGATCTTCGAAACATTCCTTGAGTACTCAGAGTACCTCTTTCTCATCCACCTGTTTTTCTCCTAGTTGCTTCACATATTCGTCAATAGGTCCCTTCTTAGTTTCAATGGTTTGGACCTTGGCTGGGTTTCTGAAGGGACAAGGTGGGGGGTTTCCTTTCTTTGGATGATTTCTGGTAGAACATCTGATCTTGTGACAGATGAAGCATTTGTTTTCTCTGATGTGGCAAGCTCTTTCAGTAGGGGAAAGCATTTGTCACCCTAAAGCAGTGGTTTGAAGAGCATCTATATCCATAGCAATAGCATTTGGATCCCAGTTGTTGGTTCTTCCATAGTTTGTCCTTCCTTTCCAGATATCTTTTATCTGATCCTGTTGCCAGGCAAAGGCAGCAGCTTTCTCTGACCATGCCTTCCATGATTCTGGTTCCTTTTCCATTCTGAGAATCTGTTCTGTGAGATCTGGGTCTAATCCCTTCATATAGCATTCAATTAGGGCATTTTGATCCAAGATTCCAGCTTTAGATATGAGGAGTCAGAAGTCTGTGTTGAACTTGTTAAGGGAGTCTAGTCCTTTTTCTCTTATTGCAATTTGGTGTAATTTTCATTGGGAATCAGCAGCAGTGTGGTTATCTAAGAAGATCTCTAAGAATTCTTTTTTAAATTCATTCCAGATGGCTTTGTTTGGAGCAACAGTTTCAGAATCAAAGTTCTCATATGCAGCTTCTGTAAACTGCTTTCCTCACCCTTTCAACATTCTATTGAGGATGGTGTAGATTTTCTTAAAGTCATCATACTTGTCTTTATTCATGAGGAAGTATGCATCCATGGCTCTGATCCAAAATTTGGCATCAAAGGCTTCTCCGGTGAACTCTTCTGGGAGTCCTGCTTTGAGTTTGGCCATTTCTGAGTGGTCTGGGTTGGATAGAGGGTTGATTTGGGGAGTAGGGGTGTTGTGGGTTGAGGAGAGTGGATTTCTTCAAGACAATTAAGATTTTGATGGAGGAGGAGGGATTCCACTTTGAGTGAAGTGGGGCTGGTTCCTCCTGATAGTCTCAGAGACAGATTCTGTTACAAGTAAACACAAATCTGATGGTTCTGAAGGTTCTGGAATCAGTTCCTGTGGTTCTGATGCTTCTGAGTTACCCTCCCATGGTTCTGAAGAGCTCCATTCCATCCCATTCCCATTCTGAGATGGTTCTAAGCTATATAAATACTTGCTAGTTATCTTGTATGTTCTGCAGCTAGATCTGCACAATTATACACAGTGTTTAGTCTCATTTCTGCCTGATTCTTGAGTCTCAGCAGAGAACCCCCAGGACTTCTATAGGACTTGTGTCGCCTTTGAGGACACACTGAGACTGGATGTTGTGCAAGCATAACAGATTCTAGTCGTAGTTGTTCTTTTCTGTCTGTCTCGTCCTCAAAGTCCTCATAAGAAGGTTCTTCCCTGTATCTGTATGAAATGGTGGGCAACTGATGGGGTGCCTTGCTGCATGGTAGCAGAGGTATGAGAAGAGCTAGATCTTTTGTTACCCTTGTGCAACATCCAGTCTCAGTGTATCCTCAAAGATGACACAATGTTCTATAGAAGTCCTAGGGGTTCTTTGCTGAGACTTGAGACTCAGGCAGGGATGAGACTAAACACTGTGTATAATTGTGCAGATCTAGCTGTGGAACATACAAGCTAACTAGTAAGTATTTATGCAGCTCAGAACTATCTCGAAACAGGCACATGGTATACTACAATGGCCTCATGGATCAATGAAGGAAAATGGGATAACACAACCATCGAAAGAGGATGGAAGAAGGAGTGGAGGTCCATGACAAAAACGACTTCTGGAACACATGGCTTGAGTTACAAAAGAGGAATGAAAGAAGAGCAGGGTGAATCAAGAACAGGGATCTCTATATGACCATATGGAGCATAGTCTTTGGGAAATAGAGTCCAATAGCATTCTAAGGGGAGTCCATCTTTGGGTTTCCATCCTGATCAAAGAGTTGCAAAGTGTTCTGACATTTTCGAGAATGCAGAATCTTCGGAACTGTGGAAAGGTAACTTGGAAGTGTCAGAACAATGGGAACTAATTCTGGAACCTTTGAAACCACTGGAATCACATTTACTTGTAACAGATTATGCACTCAAACACTCTCTGGCTAAAGGATGAATCCAAATCTGTTAAACTCTTGCAGACCTTGGAATCTTCCAGATCATCAACATTTTTTCCCAAGTTGCTTTGACCCCCTACCTCTGATCACTCCTCCAAGCTCTTACTGAGAAACAGGGAGAAAACTACCTCCTGGATTTCTCCCATGACCATCTCATTATATTATCCTCTTTTACCCCCATTATCAAAAAACTTAACAGGACCAGTCACACCCAGAACCCTCCCATCATGGGAAGCACTGGACCGCTGCTTGGAGGAATTGCCATGGCCAAAAGGAGAATTAGGGACATAGCCCTACAAATGGCAGAAGGATTGGCCATAATCTCCATTCCCCAAACCCCCCAAGTTTTACCCATTCAAGATGGCTCAGAGAAATCTTTATCATTGGTTGAAGAAAGTGAGGGACAGAGCACAAGTTCAATCAGAAAGAAAAGGAAAACAGAGAGAGGCATTGTCACCTGTCCAACTGGCTTGCATGCTTCCCATGTAGAAGCATCAAACATCTTTGACCTAACTGCCCCATCTACAAATGCCCCTTTTGCCTTCAGAAAGCCCCTGGACATATCCAACGAGAATGTCCCTCCAATTGATGCTCCTCTTGCAATGGAATGGGGCACTCCTCTGCCAAATGCTTGAACCCAGAAGACTTCAATCATGAAAATGTCATCTTCAATAATGGAGACTCTGCAGAAGGTGATTTTAGGAGTTGAAGAGGGTCTTCAATGGATAGAAGAGGGTAATGTTACAAGTAAGGGTGATTCTGGTGGTTCTGAAGGTTCCAGAATTGATTCCTGCACTTCCAACAGTTCTGAGATATCTTCCTGCAGTTCTGAAGGTCCCAAAATCTCGAAAACATTGGGACACTTTACTACTCCCCAACCAGAATGTGTTATGTGTGCGCAACATCTAGTCTCAACCCAGTGTCTCCTTAGAGGCAAGACAAGGTTCTATAGAGGTCTGGTGGAATGATCACTCTGCTGAGACTTGATACTCAGGCAGGAGAGACTAAACACTGTGTATAATTGTGCAGATTTAGCTAAAGAACACAAGTATCTAGCAACTAGTTATACATCCCCAAGTAGTCAATAGAAAGGAAGCGTAACTCTGTAAACTAAAGGGGAAGGGGCAACAAAACAATGGTAAGTAAATGTACATGGCCCATGCTACAAAAGGAGGAGATCAGGGAACTAGATCTCAGAAGAATGAGATCAGGGGGAAAGGGTCCATAATGAAGAGCAAAAGATTACCAAGGAAAATCATTGTCAGAGATAACTGGAATGATAATGGCATCGTCTAAAGTATAATCAGAAAAAAACATTGTCCATAGCGAAGCCTCAGGGAGGTATTTGTATAAGTCCACTGGACTTGTAACATTACCTTCTTCAAACCCAATCCCCTCTGGCCGAGTCTCTGTCATTGTAGATGATGTTATCATTATTGTTGTCTTCTGGTCCAGTGCATTTAGAGGAGATATGTCCTTTGCTATGACAAGTGGCACATCTATCGTCAGAGCAGTCTCATTGGATATGTCTGGGTTTGTAGATGTGACAGAAGGGACATTGATAGATGGGGCAGTGGGGTCGGAGATGAGAGATTGAAAGCAAGTGAGTCAGCTATTCTGTTTGGAGTGACAAAATGGTCTGGGGATGGGAAGGGGTTCAGGGAATGTGGTTTTCTCTCTGGCCTTTTCCTTCCCTTTAATGCTGTGCTTCTTTTCAGATTGGCCTTCTTTCTCCCAACCTCTTGGATTTGTGCAAGCTTCTTGAACAGACTTTGACCTATCTGATGGTACAAAATGAACTGGAGAGGTTTGGGGAAGAGAGGTTGCGGCCAAGTTTTCAGCCATTTGTAGGGCTGTTTCCCTAATTTGCCTCTTGGCCATGGTGATTCCTCCAAGGATAGGTCCACACAATCCCATGATGGGGGGTTCCTGGCATGGTGGGCCCTGTCAAAGTGCTCAATGATGAGGGCAACTGCGAAGGATACATATAATAGATTCATTCCAGGGGAAGTTGGCAAGGTAATCTCTTCCTTGGGTTTTGGTAAGGGCTTGGAGGAGAGGTCAGAGATAGGAAGCCATAGTGAGTTGGAGAAAGGTATTGATGAGTCAAAAGACTCCCACATTGGCCAAGAGTTGGGCCACCTGAATTCTTGCCTTGGCAAAAGAGTACTCAATGGCATAGTTCATGGAGTCAGCTGGGATAGGGTTGGATCAGGCTTGGTCAAAGTTGAGCCTGATGGACAGGGAAATTCATTGAAAGGTTGAAATAAGGGGGGAAGAGGGGTGCTTCATCATAGAGGGGGTGGTTGACCAAGAGAGAGAAAAGGGCGGGGCATTTGAGTACAGATATCAAGAGGATATTTTGGAAAACAGTGGGAAGTCGATGTCCTCTGACTGGGAATAGTTCAGGTACAAAGATTCCACATTGGAGGGGTGATGGGGCTGGTGGAGACAGTCTGGGGGATTCATGGAAGGAATTTGATGAAGTATTCTTTGGCAGAGGAGTAATGGGACATTTTGGTTAGATTTCCAGGCCTTGCAACTCTTTATAAGCAATTACTATTTCTTGGGAGTTTGTCAGATTGGTTTCAGGTTCTCAGGTGTCATCCCCTGATCCATAACCTTTCCATCTGACATCCCCTATGGGCAATGATCTTGTCAACTTCCCATTCCTCTTCTTCACTTATTAACTTTGATGGAGGATTTACATATCCAATTCCATGTTCCTGGGTTTCTTTAAATGGAGAAAGGAGAGCTGCATGAAATATATCATGAATCTTCCATGTTGGGGGTAAGCGGAGTCAGTAGGATACTGGGGATACTACTTGTTCAATTTCAAAAGGTCCTTCTCTTTTGGGGGTGAGTTTTTGGGAGAGGTAATTCATTTTTAGATTGATGTTTTCTAGCCAAACTTTGTCTCCTACTTTCCAGGGAGTGAACCTGGTGTTTTTTTGTCATTCCATGAATAGTCTTGCTCTCTCATGGGCAGCCTGTACCTCGAAGCAGGCTTCCATCAATGCCAAGAGACAAGATTCTAAATCAGGAATGAAGATTTTCCCAATGGGTGGGTAAGCTCAGGGGGGAATATCCTAATAATAGTTTGAAAGGGGATTTACTGGTGACAGAATGCACAGCTGAGTTGTGATGGAATTCTCCCAGGGGTAAGTAATCAGTGCACTTCCCAGAGAAGTCAGCACAGAAGATATGAAGATAGGTTTCTAGTTCCTGGTTTACTCATTCTGTTTCTCCATCCATTTGAGAGTGATATGTGGAGGATAGTGCTATATCATAGTGGAGTAGGTGGGCTAGTTCTCTGGTAAATACAGAGGCAAACTGTGGGCCCCAATCTGATATAACTTTATTGTGAAGTCCAAACCTTTTAAAGACATGGTCCAAAAAAAGGCATGCTACTCCAGCAGCATCAATTGCTTTAGTGCAAGGGCAGAGAATTACCCCCTTTGTAAAACCATGGTCAACCACAATCATAACACTGTCAAATCCCTGGAAGAGTGATAGACCAGTGATTAGATCAACTGATATTTGTTGGAAGGGGAGAGTCACTTTTGAGAAAAGAGGGAGTAGGGGGAGTGGGTGGAATATGTGTTGACCTTAGAGGCTTGACAGGTCAGGCAACCAGTAATATAATGTCATACAAATGAGGTCATGCCTGGCCACCAGTATTCTTTTTCCAAATTGGCAAGAGTTTGAAAATGTCCCATATGTTCAATGGCTGGTGAGGAGTGGAGCTCTATGATGAGGGGTTGTCAAGCTTCTGCAGGGATGTACAACTGATGTTTAAAATAAAGTTGCCCTTCGTTGAAGATCCAATTGATTAATGTAGATCGTGGGAGAGGAAGTGTATCTCGATACATAGCTTTTAGGGCTTGTAACACAAACAAATCCTTTTTTGTGGAAGAGCAGATTTTCTTGGTTAATGTCAGATCTAGAGAGGAGATAAACAGTTCATCTGGTAGTAGTATGACATCAGCATTGTCATTGGAGGTATTGATCTCATCTTTTCATAATAGAGTGTCAGCAGGGCCCATTTGTGTTCCAGGTAGATGGGTGATGTTATGCTCAATGTGGTCAAGCATAGGCCTGCAGAGGTTCTAGGGCTTACTGTCGCTATACAGCTGACAGGACGAGGGGGTCTGACGAGGGAATTCCTTGACAGGGAGGCTATGGCCAGTGTAGGACTAACGTCAGATCGAAGGGAGTCCGCTCAAGGGTCTTCCTTGGCAGAGATTCTGAGGACCATTGAGGACCAAGGGATCAACGGGTCTTGGGGACGTCGCAGGACTAGCGACGGATCAAGGGTTTGAAGGGAGCGTCCACTCAACAGTAGGACGAGGACTGGGGAATCCGAGAGCAATTCCAAGATACTAGGTAAATTGCAGGAGGTCTAAGATAGCAAATACACCTGAGTATTGAAGGTTTATATATGCAAACCAAGTGGTTAAGGGTAGGTCAATGGAAGAAGGCGAGTCAGCGATAGAAAGCGATGAAATCACAAAGAAGCTGAGTTACTACAGAGCGGATGTGATGGCATCAGATAAATGTTGGTAATACAGCTGCGGATGAGTCATGCTAAATAAGTAAGCAGTATTGCAAAGATAATGGTAAAAGAAAGGACCCAAGTAGGGCTTGAACAGTGAGGGTCAAGGTCCATTGGTGTACATGATAAGTGAAGTGAGAAAAAGAGAGAGGGGCCTCTTAATGAATTGTAACAGATGAAGGACAGGTCAAAATCTTGAAGAAACATTTGCCATCTGGCATGGTGTTGGGATAACCTCTGAGGGGTGCAGAAGTATGTAAGGTCTTTGTGATCAGTAAGGATGTTTATGGGATGTTGGGCCCCCAATAAATGGTGTCACCAATCTTCCAGGGCATGTATCACAGCCAGAAATTCCCAATCATAGATGTCATAATTCCATTCAGCAGAGATAAGGGTAGCAGATTGATAGGCACAGGGGTGTAATTCCCCATTTGAATCTTTCTGCATGAGAACTCCTCCAGTTGCTAAGAGAAATGCATCAGTCATAACATGAAAGGGTTTGTTGGGATTGGGCTGGGCCAGGACTGGGGCAGAGGAGAAGATATGCTTCATTTCTTTGAAAGCTTGTGTTGTGATTCCCCCCAGTTCCAGCTGGTCATCTTGTGGATAAGGAGGTTTAGGGGGTTTACTTTTTGGGTAAAGTTAGGAATGAATCTTTGGTAGAATTTTACAGAATCCCAGGAAGAACCAAACTGCTTTTATGGAGGTTGGGGGTGACCATTTGTCAATTGCTTTTAGTTTCCCTCTATCTGTGGCAATAAAACCAGGTTGAACAGTGATTCCTAAATAATCCATGGAATTCTGGTCGAAGGTGCATTTCTGGAGTTTGTATCTTAATTTCAGGGTTCACAACCTTTCCAACATTTTCACCATTCTTTCCTCATGTAGTTTTGATTCAGAGGAGTGGATCACAAGATCATCCATGTAGATGATGAGCCATCCTTCAGCAATGTAGTCAGAAAAGATGACATTCATGAATGCCTAAAAGATAGCTGGGGAGTTACACAGTCTGAAGAACATGACTGTTGGTTCAAATAGCCCAAATGGAGTGATGAATGCTGCCTTCCATCGATCTTCAGGGACTATCTGAATGTTGTAATATCCTCATTGGACATCTAATTTGGTGAAAATAGATGATTCTCCAATTTGTTCTATGATGGTCTGAATATTCGGCAAAGGGTAGGCATTCTTTACTGTGTATTCATTGAGATATTGATAGTCTTGGAAGGGCCATAGTTTTCCATCCTTTTTATCCCCAAAGAAAAAAGGAGCTGCCTGGGGAGATTGGGATGGCTTCATTCTTCCATTTGCCAAGTTTTCATCAATAAACTTCCTGCATGCCTCTTTTTCAGAAAGAGAGAGCAGGTAGGGTTTGGCTCATCATGGGAGGAACCCATCATTCAAATGTATTGTGTGATCATAGAATCATAACAGAGGGAGTACATTTGGGGGGTTTTCCTCAAAGATGTTACAAGTAAACATGATTCTGGTGGTTTTGAAGGTTCCAGAATTGGTTCCTGCGGTTCCGATGTTTCCAGAATACCTTCCTGTGGTTCCAATGTTTCCAGAATACCTTTCCGTGGTTCCGAAGGTTCCGGAACTTCGGAAACGTCAGAACACTTTACTACTCTTCCATTGGAATGGAAACTGGAAGATGGACTCCCCCTAGAATGCTATTGGACCCTATTCTCTGAGGACTATGCTCCATATGGTCATATGGAGATCCCTGTTCTTGACTTGCCCTGCTCTTCTGTCCTTCCACTTTTGTAACTCATTGTCATATCTCTAATCCTAGCCAACTCTGGCCCTTCAATCCTCAACTCCTGTCCTCTGCTTTTCTGTTCCTCTGGTACTCTGGTACTCCACTTTTTGTACATTCTAGTTACATTATGCTTTGTTCCCCTTATATACTAGTCTCACCTTTTAGATTTCCCCAATCCTGTGTTCACACAACTCTGGTCATGTCTCCTTTCTGGCTCCATTTCCCTGGCTCTGGTTATTTACATTTTTCATCATTGCCTTTGTACATCACCTCCAATCTTCATATATACATATAGTCCTCTAGTCCCACTAGTCCTCCTTTCACCAAGACAACTTCAGAATTTCTTGAACCTCCTTCAGAGTTCATCAACCAAGTCTGGCCCAGTCTTAACACTCATGCCATGTATATCTAGGGCTGCTTTTGTCACAGACCTCCACTCCTCCTTCCTGTTATGATTCATTGGGCTCCTCTTTCTTTTCCCTTACTTCACTTACCCTGTATGCCAAAGGACCTTGACCCTTGCTGTTTGAGCCCCACTTGGGTCCTTTCTTTTACCATTATCTTTGCAATACCACTTACTTATTTAGCATGACTCATCCGCAGTTGTATCACCAATACTTATCCAATGCCATCGCATCCACTCCGTAGTGACTCAGCCTCTTCACAATTCCATTGCTTTCCATTGCTGACTCACCTTCTTCCATTGACCTACCCTTAACCATTTGGCTCACATATATAAACCTTCGATACTCAGGTGTATTCACTATCTTAGACCTCCTGCAATTTACCTAGTATCTTGGAGTTGCTCTCGGGTCCCCCAGTCCTCGTCCTACTGTTGAGTGGACGCTTCTTCGAACCCTCGATCTGTCGCTAGTCCTGTGACGTCCCCAAGACCCGTTGATCCCTCGGTCCTCAATGGTCCTCAGAATCTCTGCCAAGGAAGACCCTTGAGCGGACCCCCTTCGACCCGACGTTAGTCTTACACCGGCCTTAGCCTCCCTGTCAGGAAACCCCTTGTCAGGCCACCTCGTCCTGTCTGCTGTATAGCGACAATAAGCCCTTGAACCTCTGCAGGCCTACACTTGACCATGTCGAGCGTAACACTTCCATCCTCCTTTTGATGGTAGTGTTATCCCATTCTGACCATTGCTCCATGAGGCCATTGTAGTATACCATGTGCTCCATTCCATCACCCTTCCATTCTGAGGTGATTCTGAGTTGTATAAATACTTAGTAGTTGTCTGGTATGTTCAGTAGCTAGATCTGCACGATTATATGCAGTGTTTAGTCTCACTCCTGCCTGAGTCTTGAGTCTCAGCAGAGAACCCCTTTGGATCTATAGGACTTTGTGTCACCTTTGAGGACACACTGAGACTGGACATTGCGCAAGCATAACAAAAAGACATCTTCAAACTATTGGTAGCATTTTGATAGATCCTTCTTTTCTTTTTCTTTGTTCATTTCGATCTCTGTGGACAGAGTGGCTTTCATGACATATTCTTCCTTAGTGTCATAATGGGTTTGGTAGTTGTGGAGAATTTCTAAATCAGGATCTTTTCATGAGTACCTAATTAGATATCTTCTTTCGTCTTCTTCTATAAGGTTTAACCTATAAGGGGTGACCCGTTCCATCCTGATGGTTACCCTTCCAGTGGTTCAGTCTATTTCTGGGTTCTGCATCCAAAGCCAGTTCATCCCAAGGATGTCATTTTCCTTACTAGCAGGAAGCAGGTGAAATTTCTGGGTCCTTTGATGATTTCCAATGAGGAAGGAGATAGTGGTTTGATATCTTATAAGGCCTGCTTGATTTGAGGTTTCATCTGCATTGATAGCTCAAATTGGTCTGGGAATTCATTCAAGAGGAAGTTTGTTTTAGCAAGCAAAGTCAAGATTAATGAAGGATCCTGTGGCTCTGCAGTCAATTAGAGTGGTTGTTTCAGCTTGTTGACCCTTGCTGTATTCAAGTGATATTGGAATGAGGATTGATTTTTGATCACTAGATACTAGTACAGAGGTCAACTATGGGGAGCACTTAGCTGCTTCATGTCCCCTTTTTAAAAATCCTTATAGCTTGAGTCTTTCATTTCAACCCTGGCTATTTTTTCATCATCACTTTCTTCATTGAAACATTCTTTCAGAACCTGCAACACTTCCTTTCATTCCACTTTCTTTGAGGTTTTGAGCTTCTTTATGTATTCCTCCATTTCATCAGCTTCCTTTGTAACCACTTGCCTTAATCTAGCAGGGTTCCTAGGAGGATGGGGTGGTGTGGCTTTGTTTCAGGGATGGTTCCTGATAGAACACTCTACTTTGTGGCAGATGAAGCATCTATTTTCCCTGATGTGTTGGGCTTGTTCTTCTGGTGATAGCATTCTTCTTCTCAGGCTAGTTTGGACTGCATCTACATCCATTGCATCAGATCTCCAATTTTCTCTGTAGTTGTATCCAGACTGGATGTCCCTGATCCAATCTTGCTGTTGAACAAAGACAGAGGCTTTGTCGATCCAGTCTTTAATTGTTTCAGGCTCTTTTTCCATCCTGATGATTCGCTCTGTGATAGCAGGATCTAGTCCTCTCATATAGTCTTCGATCAGGGCTTTATCATCTTTGATCTGTGATTTAGCCATAAGGAGGTGGAAGTTGGTGTTGTATTGGTTGATGGAGTCAAGTCCTCTCCCTTTCATCTTCATCATTCCTAGTTTCCTTCAAGTATTGGCAGAAGTTTCTTTGTCAGAAAAGGCAACAAGGAACTCTTCTTTGAAATCTTTCCATGTGAGTGAGTCAGGCAGGATTTCTCCATTGTCAATTTTCTCATATGCTACTTCTGCATAGGCTTTTCCTCTTCCTTTGAACATCTGGTTCAAGGTGATGTAGATTTTTTTGATATCATCTTACTTTGTGGCATTCATGGCAAAGTATGCATCCACAGCCCTGATCAATATTTGGCATCAGTGGATTCCCTGCTGAATTCATCCAGCACTCTGGCTTTTAATTCCGACATATTCTCTTCCTGCTCTGGAAGGAGAAGAGGTTCTTGTGTGGGGGTATTGCTAGCAGTGATAAGAGGTGTCCTTTGCAGCAGTGGGGTGTTGAAGTAAGGCTGGTTTTGGTGAAGAGTTCTAGATATTCTTTCTAGCCTGTGACATTCCTGACATTCTTCTCAAGTTTCTTTGACCTCCTGGGGGGGCTGTTCATCTCTTAGTCCATATGAAATGTTGGGCAACTCATTGGGGGTTCCTTTGCATGATAGCAAGAGGGATTAGAGAGCTAAATATTTTGTTATGCATGTGCAATATCTAGTCCCAACCCAGTGTCTCCTTAGAGGTGATACAAGGTCCTATAGAGGTCCAGTGGAATGATCACTCTGCTGAGACTTGATACTCAGGCAGAAGAGACTAAACATTGCATATAATTGTGCAGATTTAGCTAGAAAATACAAGTATCTAGCAACTAGTTATACATCCCCATGTAGCCAATAGAAAGGGAGCATAACTCCGTAAACTAAAGGGGAAGGGGCAACAAAACAATGGTAAGTAAATGTACATGGCTCATGCTACACAAGGAGGAGATCGGAGAACTAGATCTTAGAAGAATGAGATCAGAGGAAAAGGGTCTGTAATGAAGAGCAAATGATTACCAAGGAAAATCATTGTTGAAGATAACCAGAATAATAATGGCATCATCTAAAGTATAATCAGAAGGAAACATTGTCCATAGCAGAGCCTTGGGGAGATATTTGTATAAGTCCATTGAACTTGTAACAGAATGGAAATCTGACGACAGACTCCCTTTAAAATGCTACTGGACTCTATTCCCCAAAGACTATGCTCCATATGGTCATATGAAGATCCCTGTTCTTGATTCACCTTGTTCTTCTCTCATTCCTCTTTTGTAATCTAGATCATGTGCCCCTAGAGTTGTTTTCATCATGGATCTCTGCTTCTCCTGCCATTCTTCTTTCAATGACAGCATTATTCCATTCCATCCATTGATTACTGAGCCTGTTATACATAGTATAACATGTGCTTCATTCCATCCACTCTTCATTCTGAGGTGATTCCAAGATATATAAATACCTAGTAGTTATCTTGTATATTCTGCAGCTAGATCTGTGCAAATATATGTATGCAGTGTTTAGTCTCATTCCTGCCTGAGTCTCAAGTCTCAGCAGAGAACCCCTTAGGATTTCTATAGGACATTGTATTGCCTTTGAGGACACACTGAGACTGGACATTGCACAAGTATAACAGTGGACTTTGCTTTGTAAAAGTCATTCACAACTTCAACTTAATCTATAAGAGAATGCTCAGGATCAAAAATTTAACAAACACCACCATCAAAGACCACTCAATAACCAGACTCAGTGAGGTGACTGATAGACACAAGTGTTACTTGCATGCTCAGCATATAAAAACATTCCATAAGACCAATCACATTTGAGAATCCTCAGAGTGAAGATCAATGGGTAAGTTGCTGTTACAATTGCTCTTTTCCACTATTTAAACTCACTCATGGCAGAAGTCAAACTCCCAACCTCCTGTATAAGGAAAACCCCTATCGGCACAAGGCCATCAGAACTTAGACATTTTCCATCATAACTTATCATGTGACTACTTACATCAGCAGTCTAGACCACAAGTCACGTAACTTGTTACATGTCTGAGGGCCAGACCCTTATCTCTCATCTATGATGTTATGATGATGTCACACCTCATGTTTCACATGTGGCATGCTTCTCTACTTCTTTCTCTCACAGACTCACTTCTTTATGACTTATGCTCTCCTATCAGCCAATCATATATTTCCTTCTTATCATAATATGATGTCTCTTTATGGTATTTACACAAACATGTACAAACAGTAGAATAGTATATAAATCCCCAGACTTCAAGGCTGGAGTTCCCAGCTTTGAAGTCTTGGAGATTTCCTCACAACCAAGCTTCTTTTCTCTAAGGACCAAAGTGGACATTTACCTCTACTCTTTGCTTTTCTTTATTTAAGTTATTTTAGTTGCCACATCCAACAGCATTGAATGTTCCATTCTCCACACTCTAGAGAGGTTTAGGCCAAATGGAAACAAAGTTCAAGAATCACTTATGACATGGGGAAAGGTGTTGTGAGGCACCACTATCATAAAGTTCAGGTACCTCAATGTTTTGAGCCAGAAACATATTGACAATTTTGATGGAGGAAGAATTGCTGTCAAGTGTGAATCAGGCACTGTCAGATTTGTCAGTTGTGGTCACATGAGCTGATGATTTCAACATCTGATTGTCTTTATCTTTAGACTTCTTTCCACATGGCTTCCAGTTCTTTGGCACCTGATCAGCTTTTCCACCATCTTCTTCCCAACAATTGCACACTTTGTGGCCAGATCAACCACAGTTATTACAGTTGCCATCAAAATGTTTCCCTTTTCATTTTCCTCTTTTGGTCAAAGCATCAGCACCAAAGGCTGCATTTTCAATTCCAGTTTTCTTACCCTTTCCCCCATCCTGCAGCATAAGCCTATCATATTCTTCCAGGACAATGTCCATTAGGTTGTCTGATTTAACTGATTTGCCTTGTAGATGCATTGTTAATGTTACGATTCAGCTGGCCCCTCTTTCTTTTTCCTACTTTACTTACCATGTACACCAAAGGACCTTGACCCTCACTGTTTGAACCCCACTTGGGTCCTTTCTTTTACCATTGTCCTTGCAATACTGCTTACTTATTTAGCATGACTCATCTGCAGTTGTATCACCAATACTTATCTGATGCCATCGCATCTACTCCGTAGTGACTCAGCTTCTTCATGATTCCATTGCCTTCTATCGCTGACTCACCTTCTTCCCTTGACCTACCCTTAAACCATTTGGCTCGCGTATATAAACCTTCAATACTCAGGTGTATTCACTATCTTAGACCTCCTGCAATTTACCTCGTATCTTGGAGTTGCTCTTGGGTCCCCCAGTCCTCGTCCTACTGTTGAGTGGACGCTCCCTTCAAACCCTCAATCCATTGCTAGCCCTGCAATGTCCTCAAGACCCATTGATCCCTCGGTCCTCAGAATCTCTGCCAAGGAAGACCCTTGAGCGGATCCCTTTTGATTCGACGTTAGTCTTACGTCAGCCTTAGCCTCCCTGTCAAGGAACCCCCTCGTCAGGCCCCCCCTCATCCTGTCAGCTGTATAGCAACAGTAAGCCCTAGAACTTCTGCAGGCCAATGCTTGACCACATCGAGCGTAACAGTTAAGGATAAGGCTGCAATACCAGGATTGTAGAAACAAGGAAGTGATGCATATATGATGTTAAAGAGATCTTCATCTGAAACTGGTTGTCCAATGGAGGCCAGATCTTCACACAATGCAATGATCTTCTCTATATGCACATGTATGTCTTCACCATCCTTCAGTTTGAGTTCTCTGAGCTGATGACGCATCTCAGTGCCAACCAGAAGGGATCACTTCTTGAAGAGATGTTGAAGAGCTGAAAATTATTCATGAGCAGAGTTCTTGCCCACAAGATGATC
>JBBPMJ010000516.1:0-23725 GCA_038090255.1 Austroboletus niveus | reverse complement strand
ACGCGACTATCAAATTCCTAACGCAGGTTCGTCATATTTCTAACGCAGGTTCATCATATTTCTAACGCGATTTTGAATTCCTGATGCAGACCAACAACTTTTAACGCTAAGTTAGTCATTTTTAATGTGAAGCCTAGCGCTAAAAAATATTGTCCGCTCCTGCCCCTCATATCCATGGCAGGCACGATCGGTGCCATCTTCAATGGTGCTCTCTAATTTGGATCGGCCATCGGATTAGCGGCGTTCAACTCCATTGAAACGTCCGTGGAGAGTACGCACGGCGGACCCCAAGCGCATCAGCGCGCGGGCAGGTGCGTGACTAAAATTGCCGATGTCACACACAAAGATACTTATCGCCTGATGGTCACAAGAGATTATAAACCGAATATGAGACACCTACGCTTTAAGAATTAGCACAAAAGCTTTGTTTGATTGTACCGAGATTACACACATATTATGATGTATCATATAATATACCTCAACCCGTCCGTTCCGAAGGCGTAAGTGTGATAATGAGATTGTATTATTAGCGGATTGCGTGTATATATATAGTTTGTTTACTTCAGAACGACCGTAGTCGTCACAGAATCGTCCAGTAATTTGTACATTTGCAATATACTCTTGACTTGTTATACTCCCTTCTGGCCCAATAATTTGTCGTACGACTAATCTATGGTTTTCACTGTGATATGGTTTTATGTCATTGAACAGATCGTAACGTTGTATAGAATGGCAAGAAGGTCGGCCCAGGCGAGCCTGAGGCAGCGGACTCGGAAACGTGGTAGTACCAGTACTAGAAAATGGACCACACGCCGTAGCCAAGGCAAAGTATTCCTGCTAGACAACGATCACACAATGAGTGAAAACGCATTACGATCAACGAAAGGGCAGATCCTGGGGGGAAAGGAAAGAAATAGAGAAAGTCGAAAGCGCACCCTTGGCACCACTTTTTTCACGTCCCCACGATCATTTAGACCAAATTTCCTCTACAAGGAAAACCCGTCTTGAAGACACCAGTCCTCAACTGGTGCTCCCCTGTAGGCCAAATATGGGATCCTGGACTCATCACACTTCTCCGGGGGCACCTGCAAGCCATCTCAAGTGCCACCCGCGAGCCGCTCGTGCGCGTGAACCTCGCCAACTGTCTCGTGTGAAAGTCGTAGCTGTGAAAAATTTTACCTTCGTCGCTGTCACTGGTTGTTCAACGGTGTGTCTTAAGTTCCGTTGTCCTCTTTACTGTCAATTCCAATCATCACGAACGCTTTCGTCATTGCCAAAAATATATATTACTGTATCGTGCTAACGTTTTCGCTATTCGACGAGCGGCGGGCGCGGCCCTGGCATGGCATGGGACTCGGCTGCGGTGCCGATCGTGCTGGCGTCGAGAAAGTTCACTGAAGCACCTCCTGAGTGTTCTCCTGCCCGCCTCAATTTGATTATTTTTATTTTTATTTATTGACGCGCAGTGGTGAGGAGGCCGTCCGCCGCCCCCCCCCTCCCTACAAGCCTGCCCGCTCGACTCGCCGCGCTGCGCCTGGCGCGTCACGCGTGACGTGACACAATTGCCTTATTAGGGCGTAAATTTCTCGCACTAAGTTTTACCAAATTTGACTATTAGATACTTACCAAAACTCCGGTACTGTGTGAAATCGACGTGCAAACGCAGCAAAAATTGAGCCGCTGTTGGAAGTGCCACTACATTCCCAGCCATGGCATTCCTCACTGTCTTATCAAAGCAAAGCTCTCACAAGGTTTGTTTCCACTTGAAAGGATCCCTTGCTGTCATTAGTCTTGGGATCCGACTTGGCAAGCTCAGTCGAAAGGGGAGCTGTGCTAGCCTCGGCATCAACATTGATGCCAGTGGTCTCAGCATCAACGTCAATAGCCTCAGGTGAGCGCCTTGAGAGAATTGGCTTAACCTTTTTCAGCAGCGGTCATACTGCCTTAGTATGGGGCATGGGAAAGACAAGGACTTGGAAACAAGGAATCACTTACCACGGCTTCAAGTTGCGCTGGTGAGCTTTTCTACATTCAAGCCCCTCGGAGTTTAGCTGTTCCGTTTGTCGTGGCAGGGTACACATCGACAGTGTTTTCTTGCGGTGGCGCCGGCCACTGGTGGCGCACGACGGACACGGAATGTTATATAACATCGGACCACCAATTCATACCTGCACATACCCTCATACTGCGGGTACGGGTACGGGTATCGTTGAGGTTACAGATTCTCTACACCATACCCGTACCCGCCTTACCTGTAGCACAAAAACCGCGGGTATACCCGTCGTGCAGATCCTTATTAGGGTTCTCAATGGGTAAACCCGTGGCACAAAATCTACATTCAAGCCCCTCATGGTTTAGCTGTTCCCTTTGTCGTGGCAGGATACATATCGACAGTGTTTTCTTGCGGTGGCGCACGACGGACACGGACGACTCCAGGGGGACTAGGACGAAATGAAGAAGTGTCCGGTATGGGCAGTCTCAGAGTCAAACCCGGTGAGAAAAATCTTCTTTCCCAAGCCATTCTGTGCCGTGGATGGTATTTACAGTAACCTCAATATCTTGGGCCTCCTACTTCTAGATGGAAGAAGTAAGTTTTTCCATCAGTGGCTGGCCATGCTGAGCAGGATTTCGGCATGAGCCAGAATATCTCACAGATATGGTCGATACCGTCACCGTACTTCAGATTTGGTACGAATTCCCATCCCTACAGTCAAGCGTATAAGAGCCGTGTATGTATCTCGTATTATCGACCAGGCTCAGAAATCGCAACCTCGAAATGCAGTGGGTAAGAAAGTTCAGTACTCCTCGATAGTTTATGTCAATGCTCTGCAGGTCAAAGAAACACACGAAAACATTCACTCGCTTCTCGAACGGTGCAATGTCCCTTACAAGGTCATACCATTTGACGAGAAGCTGTATCAAGAATGCATCGACGATGGAAGTCGACGAGGATACCCTATGGACGACGTTCGGATAAGATCTTACTTGCAAGCAGTGGGGGTCATGTACGCAGTGACCGCTGGAGGACATGTCCCCCACCGTCCAACGCAGATCTGGATCGCCCTCTTAGCTGCCCTGCTCTTCCTCGTAGACGACATTCCTGAAAAATACCTTCAAGAGTTACCTAGCATATATCAGTTCAATGATCGATTCCTGAAGAAAGAACCTCAGGGTAATGGCGTCCTCGAAAGTTTTGCAGACCTCATACGCCGGGCCCCAGACTATTACGATCCGATTGCAGCTCAACTGATGATCTCATCCTTGCTGAATTTCGTCACGGCCAGTTTACTGGAGCACGAAACGAAAGCCATGAAGGTGTCGTCATTCAGTTTCGTCAGGGATATGGCATTAATCACAACGAGTAGATATCGACCGCCGCAGAGAATTACCCCACCTATCAGCGAAACATGTCCTCTGCTTCGGAAGCCTGTGCATTTATGGCCTTCTGGAAAGGAGTGCCGCTGAATAGCTACATCCAAGCAATACCCGACATTATGATCATCATCAATAATGCCAAGTGTGTACTCTTTCTTACCTCGTATTTGACACTCTATTCATGACGTCTATTAGCGACATATTGTCTTTTTACAAAGAGGAGTTGATAGGTGTATCAACCAACCAGGTCTCGACACTTGCTGCTCGCACCCAGAAATCTAAAGCGGAGGCGTTGGGTGAGCTGACGGAGGCGTGTGTCGGTGCATGCAAGAGGATTTCTGAGATACTGGAGGAGTTTCCGAAAGCCCGTGAAGCGTTCGAGGGTTTCAAGGCGGGATTTTATCTCTTTCATACTTCTTCGCCAAGATATCGGCTGAGCGAGTTGTTTGTTGGAGATTTGGCCATTTCTACTTAGCACTTCTTACGCTTTTACGGAACCTGGTCACTCGTCTCTTTCCCTGTACATGAGGTAAGACACTCATTTTATACTACCTGGAGTAGTCTGACTCCTTTCCCAAGTTTCCTTAGCCGGTCGCCCAAACATCGGGCTTGTAATGTCTACAATTGGTTCAGTGCTCCTCGAATCGTTCCCAGAATTCCATTGTAATCTAGACGAAGAGAACTTGTTTATTGTCTGTACATATTTGTCTTTGAAGATTGGTGCCTGACTCAGGCTCTCAGTGATCGTTTCCGTGCGCAAGTTGCCAAATCGCAGCGGCCGCATCAGTAAAATCTAAAAGGGCAGTTCGAAAGAAGTTGAAAAAATACGACAAGAAAAAAGAAGGGAGAGAGAGAGAGAGAGACCAAGTCCTTTTAAAAATAAAGTTCACAGACACCATCCGACCGCTCGCCCAAAGTCCCTCACGCTCTGATTCTCGCTCAACGACAACGCCGTCGTCAAACACTCGCGCTGCTTGTCCTTTTGTCCCCGTATCCCGTACGCCTTGGCAAGGAAATACCACACCTCGGGAACGTCCCAGCCCGGACCGCGCGACATGTATTCGAGCAGACTCGCGCTCAGATCGACCTTGTCCGAATCCGGCTCCTTCGACTTGGCCGAAGCCGACGGCGGACGAGGCGTGAGGTAGATCCGGCACATGTGAACGATCGCAGAGACGTCGTCCGGACACATGAACAGCGCTTTCTGGAACGACTCGACCGCCTGTCGGTCGTGGTTCATCGCATGGTGGTACAACCCCAGCTAGGACCGGCGCGTTTCATATATCGAATATCAAAGAGCGAAATCACGTACTTGCACCCAGACGGACGGATTTTCTTGGTTCTTGACCTCGGCCTCTTGTATAGCACCTTTTGCTTGATCGATCTTGCCTAATCTTCGGAAGGTCGCGGCAGACGACGCCCATAGCTCGCTCAGTAGCTTATCCTCCCTGGAAGCTTGGGGAATCGGTTTGGCGTCTTGCGCAGGTGGCGCGAGCGGTGGGGGTGGAGCAGGGCAGTCATCGGTCTGGGACTCAGGATCGTCGTTATTGCTGCCGCGTTTCAGGGAGCGGAGAGGTCGGCGAGAGTGTATGGAAGACGCCTGGAAATGTTGACTGTTTAGGAGCATATGGAAATCTTTCCAGGCAAATTTGAGATTTCGTGTTCGTGCTATTCAAGAAAAGCGTTTACCTGGAGCCGTGTTCGCCCGTTTCAGATTTCCATTCCTGGCAACGCCATGTCCAATCTTTCTTGATATGGTGCTGATCTTTTCTTGTCCTTTATGGACACGATTCTTGAGCATCTGTTGCATCTTTTTCCCGGCAGAAGCATCCCGGTCCACAGGGAACGAGCGTTTCGACAGCGGCGAGGTGGAAAATCTGTGTTCAGGATCTGCTGGCGTGGCTGGGGTGACAGTGATAGGAGGCGGCTGCGCTCGGTCCGTCGATTGATCCGTCGATGGTATCATCAAACTAGGAAGGTCTGTTTTGATTTCGAGAACCGTCTGGGTTTCAGAAACTAGGATCGCAGAGCTCGATGGTGTGACTGCTGAGCGGGAACCGGTATCCGTCGAGGATCTCACTGACATGGTCATCAGAGATCGAAATATCTTACCAAAAAAAAAACACGTACGTTGCGTCTCCGAAACTGTTCCTTTCCGTTCTGCAATCCATCCAAAGACGTCCACCCACTTGATTTCTGCTCCTTCTGGACCCTCTACATGCTCCGTCACTGCCATTTGTGTGAGCCGCAATTGCAACGCATACTCGAATGCGTCTTGTGGCGTCGGGATGGGGTACTCGGGAAGAGCGTGCAAAAGCATAGCAGAGGGAGGGATCGTATCTGCATCCGAGTCTAGGATCATCCGGTGGACGAGCGCTCCTATCGCAACACCACCATCCCCTTTCTGCGACGACCCATTTATGGTACTTTTCTCTGAATCGATGTCTCTCGGTGCGAGGCCCTCGCTCGGCGTACTTTTCTCGCTCTTTTCATGAGTAACTTCAGTGTCGCTTCGCAACTCCTCTGCTTCGGGGTGAGATTCGCTGATCGCAGCACCTATCTCCAGTACTTCCTGCGCCTTTACCCACTCTCCTTGAGCTGTGAGCAGTAAACCGAGGAGGTGCCAATGGCGAATCTCGTTCGGAGCGCCCTCCACAGCTGCGCGTGCATAGGTGATAGCGTCTTCGAGATTCTGCAAAGGACCAGGGAGCGCGAGTGCTAGCGCTAACTGATGATGGCCGCCGGGGGTAGGGAACGACTCGATAGAGCGAGTAAAATGATTTAACGCATCGCGCAATCTTGTCGGCCGAGTATGATGCTGCCTTCCTACAGATCAGACGAAATGAGACGGGGAAAAAATCCCAGCGAAAATATGGTCGCATACCTACGAAAGCCGTGACGGTGTTCCAGATGCCTTCCGCAAGGGCAACGCGTGCGACGAGCTCTCTGTCGGTGTCGTCAAGTCGCGTCTTTGCCTTTTCCAGAAACTCCCCGGCTTCCTTGGCTTCCTCGACGCCCCCCGAGCCGAGTCGAGTTAGTGCCAGACGACAGTACATCCTCGCGCCGTCAACGAGCGTCTCCACCCAATTGCGGTCTGTGTCACTGTCGGCATCAACACCTGCAGCACGTGTTTTGCTTACGACCTCGATGTAAAGGTGCAAGGCACGCTTTGCCAGATCTGTGTTTCCAGTCACGTAAAGAAGGCGAGACATTTGTCGAAAGATGCGGTAAGAGTTGAAGGTGAGTCGGGTAGCCCACCAGAGAACCTAGTTGGATGATCAAACATGGACGATGGCAAGACGGAGACATGCGTACGTCGATGACCCACTGTGCCCGATCCGCGATCGATCCACTGGCTTCCCACACAGCCACGGACAAATCTACGAAATCTTCAACCTTGATGTTCCTCTCTCCGGCTCTGGGAAAGACGGTGGATTTCTCTAATATGGTGCGGTATTCGTTGATGATCGATCGAGCAGTCTTGAGCCATTGGGGAGGCTGTTCTGGATGTAGGGAGGGAGAAGGGGTTGTTGGACGAGAGGGAGCACCGAATCGAAAGATAAGAGCACGTAGATGGAGAACAGCGACGATCGAGCGATGAGAAGTGCGAAACGTAGGTGGCCAATGGGCGCTACAAGAGTCGTAATGGGTGAAGAAATTCCAGATGAGACCCTCTTGATCGGCGAGATCTCGGGTGCGAGCTAGGAGGGTTATAGCACGGAACATGAGGCGTTCCACCCAACGCCAAAGCTCGCGATACTGTGTGAACGACGAAGAGGAAGCCTCTGTAGAAAGGGAGCGGGGGACTTCGAATTCGACGACTCTCAGGAGGGGGATTCCGGACGAGTATGCTTGAATCGCGCGGTCGGGATCGTCGGGGAGGAGTTTCTCGTGACACATGCCTGTGCGACGTAGGTGAGAGGACGAGTGCAAAGACGACGGGGGACTCACCCTGGAGACAAATACTCCGAATGGACTCGATCATTGCCCATGCTCTGCCGTCGACGATGTTCGTCACGGAAAGTTCGGAGGATAAAAAAACACCGGTGCAGGATGTGGACGTGGACGTGTCTGTAGTCGAGTCGGGAGGGTAGAGGGCGGAACCGTCGGATCTGACGGTAGAAGAGGGCGGGATGTGGCTTTGGGCATCAGGGATTGCGGGTACTTTGGCAAGGTATTCGAGACACTGGGATGGCTCGCCGAGAGCGTAGGCGTAGTAGGCAAGCGCAAAGAGGAGCGACTAGGACACTAATGAATGAGTGGGGAGCGAGAGCGAGAGGGGACGTACGTCCGAGCGGGTTGTCTTGAGCGTTCTGAGTGCGTCGTAGCTGTCGAGAACCTCCTGGACGCGTTCGGGCAGCAGCTGACACTCGGAGGCGAGACGGAGCTGGCCATCTGGCTCTGAACCAAGCTGGTCGTCGTCCGTGGCGTCGGCGGAGAGCCAGACGGAGAGTGCCTGTGTCTGTGAGGCGATCTCGGCGACGTCCTGGAATCCTGGGCAGTGTTTGTTGAACTTGCGGATGAGCTCTGTCCAGGGCAAGAGCTTGTAGCCAGTGTACGTTTTCGCTGGATCAGGGGAGGACCACAGGCCGGCTGTGAGCGCTGCCCTGAGCTGGGCCCAGTAGTGTCTGTCCTTGCGATGGGCCATGTCGAAGGAGTGGAGTGGTCGACCCCCCCACGACCCCCCATCCCTCTTTGAACCATGTCCTCCTCCTCCTCCTCATCCTCCCCAGCGCCAGACACGCCGTCGAGAACGCGCAGGCTCACCGCATTCTACCCAAACATGAACTCGGCCAACAAGCCACTCAAGCCGTTCAGCCGCAGTGCTGCAAAACGCCAGAGCGTCATGACCCTCGGCAGCATCGAGCACCTCCAGCACTACTTTACAAAGACTGGCATCGCCGCAAAGTCACTGTGCGTTCCCCCTTCCCTCTCCTCCATCCACTCAGCCATCCCAAGTCCCTCCAAGAAACTTCACGGCCTCGTACCCGCGATCGGCGGCATAGCAAGCCTCAAGTCGTCCTCCAAGCCTTCCTTGGGCAGCATCCTCGACTTTGAGCTCCCACCCTCCCCCACGATACCCGAGGCTCGCCTGCCTTCGTTTCCCCTCGTCAATACCTACCAGACAAATCCAGACGCATTTCTTCCCGGCGTCGTCGAGGACCTCTCCGCCGTAACGCGTGCATGGGGCGTACTTTCAGCACACACAACTTCCCGTCCGATCGACGTCCTCGACATTCTCAAGACCACCACACGCGCTATCCGCTCCGTGCGAAACTATGTCATCGCCCTCCCCGACGAATCCGCTGGGACACTACGTACCCAGTACAGGAACAAAGTCGCCGCAAGCGCTCCCGTCCCGAAACGCAACCTCGCCCAGTCCAAATCCAATCTCGATCCCCTATCCCTCATCCGCAAATCCGCATTGGAAGTCCTGGCTGCACTTCGCGAGCTCGAAGAACGCTCCAGGGTTCCTTTATCCGATGAGGTCTACGATGCCCAAAGTGATCGCGGATCATCCCAGGAACAACACCCACATTCACGTGGTACGACACCAGTCACCATCTCGGACGACGAGTCGGACCTCCCACACGTAGACCCGGACATGTCGATTTCGTTCGTGCGCGTACAAGGTCGTGACGAATCAGTTCCAGTCTGGGAGGACGAAAACGGTCTCGACGCCCACAACCTTAGTGAAGAGGAACGAGAAAAGCGAGAGCATTGGGACGATCGGCTCGTACTCGGTGGCGGGTGGCTATACAAGCAAGATGTCAAGCTGTCCGACCTCGTAAAGGAGCAAGCTGTGGTCAGGCGATACATAGATCTCGTCGACGACGTGTTGTTTGGAGGTACTAGAGACGGAAAACGTGGCTGGGAACGAGAGGGCGAAAAGAATGCAAAGAGAGGCAGAGGGCAGAACCGTAGGGTCAGCACCGGCGACATGCTCACCTACCGGTTCCCCCAAGACACACCACGCCGAGGACGACGCGTTATTTCTTCCTCTGGCATTCTCGACTCGATGCACAGCATGTCGCTGGTGGAGGAGCAAGAAGATACGGAGATACTTTCAGAAGTAGAAAGCGTGGACGAGGACGATCTTCCAGACTGGGCTAAGCGCTCTGCATATGTGGATGATCACATCGGTCAGTACTAGTAAGGGGTATACATGTCAGCTAATGACTGGTTTACAGGCCACGCGCATTCCCTTCTTATAGCTCTTCTTCCCGAAAATCTCCATTCTCTAGTTCCCTCGCCGGACGACAAATCTGCATTTCTCAGCGCACTCGCATCAGGCCAATGTCTTTGCGTGGCTTACAATACCGGCGTACGTCGGTCCCACAGGCCATGGGGTTTCATCAGTCTGGACTCGATACACGACATCGCCTCTCTGGAACAATCCTCAGATGGTGCAGATGGTGACCAGAGAGGGAGAATAGGGTGGACTTTTCGAAGGATCGATAATCTGCGGTTATGGGCCGGGTAGGCTTTTTATTTTTTTCACTTTCAGTCTCTTGATCATTCATGTTGCTTAGCGCGCTCAAACTTCGCTATCTTCTTCCCCTCGCGTTTCCGTCCGCAGTCGGTCGACCGGACTACAACCCTCGCAATGCTTCCCCTGCTGGCTCCCACTCACGCGGTGCATCTCCTGCACGTCCTAGTTCTGGTCACACTCCGGAATTGACATCATCACCATCATTGGGCAAAGTTCGCTCTCCGACGGCCGAACCTAGCCTCAACTTCGACCCTCGTCTCGTCGCAAGAAAGGACGACGGATGGGAAACGATGCTCGAAACTGTCGTATTGAGGTGGGTCAAGGCCGTCGTGGAGGAAGCGAGAGGTGAGTGTTCGAGGTGAGCCGAGCGCGACGCTCGTCGTGCGACGGAACGTGATTTTCTTTTTTGAAATGTTGTTATTCTATGGGTTCCATGGCTGTTGTTATACCTTATATTGTACTCCACGCTGCGTGCGTCCTTTTTTGTCCCCCCCCCCCTCCTTCCTGGTCATCTCGTTGTCTGGAAACTCGTCCTGGAACATCGGTTCATACCTTACATGCATATCCCTTGTCTCAGTTTTGTCTACCCTATACCGTAGGCCATTTACTCTATTACCGTACATGATACCCACGCATAGGTACAGTACGTGTGGTTGTGGATTCTGGATGTTCTCTTACAAATGGAAATACGTTGTACATGTCATCAGCGAAGCTTTGTTTCTGACTGATGTTGTTTAGGTGAAATCAAATCACACCTAAGACCGGCCAATTTGTCTTGTCAGATGGATACGGCGATTAAACCTTCTGACACCACACGATCTCGGACTAATTTAGAGGATGTGACCACATCGTCACGATATATTTCCCGATCCGTATTCTGCTGGAAGCCTGAAGGTGAACATCGCCACATAGGAGCGGCCACGAATACAACATCACATACCCACTGCTCCACGACGAGCGGTAGATATCTATTTTAAGTTAGCTATACCACCTAGTTCCCGCATAGCTTGACTCAGTTTTTTTTTTCTTTGCATGCTTCTCGACGTGGCCCGAGGCGAGGTTCACATTTCATAGCGCCCTCTCGATATAGGTTGCGCAGCAGTAACGTTATGCCACAGGAAAAAAAAAAAAGCGAGGACGTCCGTATCGATAGATGGCGCCAGCTTTTTTTTTTTAATATATGAAGAAGCCTTTCGGCCCACTTGTGGACCGGACCATGTCTTCCTTTTTTCATTCAGATGGTTTAATGGCAATAATCTGACAGCGTCCCGTCGGCGGCGTTTTCTTCCCGACGGCAAGGCTACGGTGTTGACGAAGACCGCTCGGAGCGAGCTCCGGCCCGGTATGGGAGGGATCTCGACGACGCATGTTTTCATCAAAAAGTTGCTTCTGGGCTCGGCAGAAGCACGACGTCGACCTACGTGTGTAAGCTGGCCGGTCTCACACGCACTATACGCGGTGCGTTATTTGGATAACGTCGGACGGGGCTGATCGTTATCGCAAGCTCCCGTCGTGGGAGGAATTGCTCCGCTTTTCAACCGATTTCCGTGACGATGTGACAAGGGATTCGCTGGTTCGCTACACCTGGGTAGGGTAGAAGACTCGGGAGACGGACTAATGTGTGATGCCTGAATATAACTCTTCTCCATCTCGAAACGTGCAAGGCGTTCTCCATCAAAAAACCGACTTACTGGCTGGACGAGCGTGTGGTCCTCCTTACGAAGAACACACTCGTAGCACCTAATACGTCGGAGACGCACGACCGGGTCGTCAGTTTTCCTGATTCGAGACCTCGATTAAAAGCGCACTAGATAGGTCTGGATGGATCGGAATCAGTGGCGGTATGATTTGACTTCCTTTGCAGAGCGGGTGTCAGATGCAATGCGGCGGAGCAACGTCAGTAACTTGAAAGTTGGCTCAAGAATGCCTCTCCTTGATCAGGTACTGTTGAACGAGGCAAACGCAACTCACTTGATGGTGGTGTTAACATGCACCGAAGGTACTTGGGACTGCGGCATGAAGTCGGGCCTTTTACTGGGTACTAGGCACCGCCACGACTCGTGGTATCACCTTGCTACTAGACGGTCTGATCAAAAGGCATAAATTTCCATCTGTCGAGACTTTGGTCAGCATTAGGACGTTCCCTAACTTGGGAGCTAGTAATCGGAGTGATTCGTGTCGTGCGCTGCGTGCGGCGATGATACAAATCCGACGTTGCTGAACTTGAACTCATTGAACTTCGTCTTTTTTCGTCGAATGGTGGAGCAGTCTGGAGTTAAACACGAGTCCGCCAGACGTTACAAATTGGTTTCCGAGGATAGAACGTGCGGTCCAGATCATCAATCGTGAGATACGCTCGTCCATCCTTACGAACATCAGTCAGTGCTGCGGCTTCGGATCCACTTTTTTTTTTATAAACCTTGTTACCGAGTCGTTAAGCATCACTTACAAGTTCAGTATCGTTCTTTTTTTGTGCTCATGAACGACTTTCTGACCTTCATATCTAGCGGCACGGTCTGCTCGACCTCCGTGTGTGGAAAAACGCGCACGAGAATGAAATGCAAATATAGGTCTATTACTGCGCGCCCTCGGCGACCGTCTTTGGAGTACCTACACTCGTAGCTCCAACACGCGGCCAACCTCTTCTCTGCCATGACGTCGATTGGCTGCCGGATTCCGGTTGTCGATCTTCCTCGGACTATGTCTATGCCGCCTGGCAACAAGTTCCCAAGATCTGATTCTCGACGCATGCACGCTCTTGTCGTCAATAAACAACTCATGCGCGCGGCGATGTCTCTGTCGTGATTTATGAATCGTGAGCATATGCAAAGAATAATGTCGCGCAGTACTTATAAAGACGGGCACAGATGGGGCTGGCTTGAGGAAAAGCAGGTCCTTCCCCTCGTGCAGGCGCAGCGATCGTATTCTTTCCACCGTCTTCATCACGATGTTACCTCCCACTTCCGCATCGTCCGTCGAAACGTCTGCAGATGGTCTTTTGAAGCGACTTTCGTGGACGCGCAAATTGTTTCTACTGTCGATGTTTTGTTTCGCTCAATTTCTGGACTCTTTCAACAATTCGGCACTTTTCCCCGCGATACCTGTTCTCGAGGCCTCGATGGGGATTCCACAGAGTCAATCTGCTTGGATCATCAGTGGGTTTCAACTCACGTTTGCATCTTTCCTCTTGATCGTATGTTTTTTTCTTCCTCTCTTCTTGTGTCTCACTGCTGATATAATCTGGCGCACGCATAAAGAGTGGACGTATAAGCGATATCTATAACCCGAGTAAGTAAAGCATTGTGATCCTCCGGCCAGCTCGCTCAGCAAGCTTTAGAAAAGGCGTTCATCGCTGGCCTGGCTTTCTTGGGCATTATTTCTACAGGCGCTGGCTTTATAGATAACAAGATCGCGATAATCACATTCAGGGCGCTCATGGGAATTGGTGAGTACAATAATAATAATATCGTCGGATGCGTTGACATACTTCATAGGGGCCGCAATGACAATACCTTCCGCTCTCACTCTCTTGGTGCTCGTTTTCCCGGAACCTCTGGAACAGGCTCGTGCGATTGGTGTGTTTGGAGGCTGTGGAGCAATCGGAAATGGTATGTATCGATCACGCTCTTACTTGCAAGCAACTATATCATACACACAGTCCTCGGGCTCTTCATCGGAGCGGTCCTGGTGGAATACGCCTCTTACCACTGGGTCTTTTGGTTTGTCGCGATCGTCTCCATTCCAATGGCAGTCTGTTGCACGTTCATAATACCTCCTGAAGTCGCAAAGTCTAAAAAAGAGCCCGAGACGAGCGGCAAAAAATGGAAAAGCCTTGATCTGATCGGAATTTCGATCTTGACAGGTGCCACGGCCATGTTCGATTCTTACCGATTAGTACTAAAACGGCACTGCCAGTGGCACTCATTCTTTTCATATACGCAGTGACATCTGGATCGGCGGATGGCTGGGCCACTGCAGGAGTCCTCGCTCCACTGATTATTTCGATTTTACTCATCATCGGGTTCTTTTATTGGGAAATCAAAACTCCTATCGAAAGGGCGGCAATGTACGTAACAACCACACCTTTACCTGTGTACGGGAACTCATGGTTTCATGGACTAGACCCCCCCGCACATGGTTCTATACCAACTTTTCCGTTCTTTTTGGATCGGCGCTGTTACCGTACTTTTGGTGGTGTGCAATCTTTATGGTATTCACGACTTATTGGCAAGTCATCTTTCAATGGACCGTAATCTCGACTGCAATCCATATGTGAGCATTCGTTGAACAAACAGAACATGTTTTTTATTTTTATCTTCTAAGGTTCCCTATCAGTGTAGCTGCCTTGGCGATGAGCTTCACAGGACCGCTGTCCAGAGTATTCTACCCAAAATGGATTATTTTAACTGGGTTGTTTCTGGTAGCAATGGCCACCATCCTAGTTATCCTAGGCGGTAGTCAGCCAGAGAATTACTGGCCATTTATCTTTCCTGCTTTCACTTTGGGTAGCGCTGGTACAATGTTGGTGTACAGCCATACAAAGTAAGCAGGCCGTGCTCTCGGTCACGATGTCGTACCTGACGTTCATGTTTTCGAAAGCATCGCCATTTTCCAGGCCGCGCCGGCATCTATGGCAGGCACGGTCGGTGCCATCTTCAATGGAGCTCTCCAGTTTGGATCGGCTGTCGGACTTGCGGCGTTCACCTCTATCGAAACGTCCGTCGAGGCTAAACAAGGTGATCCGCTGGGATACAACGGACGTGCGGCTGCGTTCTTGTTTCTTTTGGGAATCGTGTTGCTCGAAATTTTCTCCGTGCTTTGCTTTTGCCAGACGGTCAGAACGGACCAACAAACACTTGATGACAATAACGCCACGAGGGAGTCGGAGGAAAAGTCAAACGAAACTGGACAAGTCAAAAATGACGCGGTGACGACGGAAACGTCGAATGTCTCCGAAGTGTAAAAGGAACTGCGAGTTACTTTGGTTCTTGACCAAGTCCCAAGATTTCGGTCGAAATTTGCCTACGAGGAGACGAACAAAACTTTAGAGTGGAGCGTAGAAACATGGACATCCTATTTAGATCATAAATGGACTTACTATTCGCTATTCTTGTGTCGACATGAGATATGTACTTGACATGCTCCTTCACGTGTTCATGCATTTACGTCCTGGCCAGTCGGACCGACTACGAACAACCGAACTTAAGACTACCTACGACGATGCCACCAGCCACTCCGCCAGGGCCCCTGTCACTGCTCCAGCCCCATCTCGCCAGCAGGAACAGGGGCGTACGTCATCAGCAGCTCATTCTGATCAATTTAGAGTGTCAGTCGAGAATTCCAGTCTGGCCTATTTGGAAGGTATGTAGTGACGTTCCAAACCTTCTCGTGACATTACCTACGGTCAGCCACATTTCGAGCCTATAAAAGAACAATCGACATCGACACTCCCTCAGTTTCTTTCTCTCCTCTCTTGTCTCGCCACCTCATCAAGTGAGTTCTTTCTGTCGTCGTTTCCTGTCAGGATTTATTTACTTTCCCACCCCTAACCTTCCGGATATGGGGTCTTCCATATAGGGTATCTGTGATGCCCAGTGTCAGTCATACGCCCTTAGGGCAGGACATGGTCTGTGCGCACTAGGACATGGTCTGTGCACCATCTCAGTAGCTATAAGTAGTCAGTCCCCATGTAGACTACTCTCTAGCTTTGATATCTCTAGTCACAGCCTAGCTCTTCATCGGGCTTCTCTCTTGTGTGCTTTCTGCTAGTGATTGTCAAGCTCACCCTTGGCCTCTGATCTCACACCATCCAACATTTGATCCTGATATTTCCCATGTTTCTCTCATTGACACCGATGACATTGACAGGTGGTGCACGGTGTGCCCGACAAATGAGGCGCACAAGCATTGACTTCTGATGGGCATCACTGCCAATGGTGTGTGAGATGCTTGAATCTTACGACCATCGTAAACAGGCTTGACCGTCGATGTTTGGCTCTTGCTTGTCAAGTGAGCCACGACAACCCGCTGGGCGAGGCAGCATGCAAGTTGCCCAAATGAACCAATCACCGTCTTCGGACCGTGACTGCAGCCCCGACGCCGACCTTTTTTTCTGTTTCTGATGAGTGACCTGAGTATCGTCGTGTAATCTTGCACGAGCGTGATGTGTGATGTATGATATCAAGACGACACTCAAAAAGCGCAAGTCTCAAGAGTCAAGATAGCTGGAAAACACCAGTAGAAAAGGTGCGTGCAGCAGTAAGCCATGCCCTTGATGACAAGGGCATCGCCTGCTCTTGCACATGCTTAGTCTGCGGTGGTAAAATTAGCTTCACTGAAAGTAATGATAGATAGCACTCACTTACTATCAGGACTTGATGAAAGGTCCTAGGTTGCCCTAAGGTTACTCGCAAAGACAATGAATAAACCGAAAGTAAGGAGCTCCTACGATGAGCGTGCCCTTTATATATATGAGCACGATGGTCCGTGCGTAAGGTATAGGGCAGGTCGGATGCCTTACTATGGTAATAATCCATGAAATGACGTAGAACGTCGTAGAATAGTATCTGCATGTGATATGGATGAATAAGAAGTCACGTGAGAGTGTAGATATGAGTAAGTGAAAAAGAGTCATGACACTTACGTCGAAATAAAACACTTTTTGTACTCGAACACGACGACGCAGTAAGTTGATGAGGCTGAAGAGGAGAAATGAGTCCTTGGATGTCGTGGGTGTTTTCAAGTTGGCTGACGTTAGGTTGGGTGTGTACGAGCTAGCTTACTCTTTTTTCACCCTATTCTTCATCCCTCCCCCTTCCATCCAGCCGTGCAAACTAATTTTATATGTTCTAGTTTTTCTGCTGTCACTGTTTACTTTACTATTTACGAATCGTGTTCAAGCCAATCAAATTGATTAATGTGGTACCTCGTAAAGCGCGTGAAAGCATGAAATGGCTAATCAAAAGCATGAAAAAGCACGAAAAGCCCAGTAGTCGAGAGCCCCAAAAAGCTCAAAAAAGCTCAAAAAAGCCTGAAAAAGCAAGTCGTGAATTTCCTGATGGCCACTACATGATAAATACTTACCAAAATTCCGGTACTGTGTGAAATCGACGTGCAAACGCAGCAAGAATTGAGCCGCTGTTGGAGGTGCCACTACATTCCCAGCCATGGCATTCCTCACTGTCTTATCAAAACAAAGTTACATCACAAAGTTTGTTTCCACTTGAGAGGATCCCTTGTTGTCATCAGTCTTGGGATCCGACTTGGCAAGCTCACTCGAAAGGGGAGCTGTGCTAGCTTCGGCATCAACATAATTGATGCCACTGGTCTCAACAACGACGTCAATAGCCTCAGGTGAGCGCTTTGGGAGAATTGGCTTAACTTTTTTCAACTGCGGTTGTACAGCCTTAGTATTATAAAAAAAGTGTCGAGCATCGTGTCCATGACCCTCTCACACTTTTTTTTGACGAGTCACAAAGGGTGTATTGTGGCAGCAAGAACAGGGGACAGAGAGAGAGAGAGAGAGAGAGAGAGACGACAGAAGAGGGAAGGAGAGAGAATGGGAGAAGGTAAGGCCGATGAGCTTACACCCATGATGGGGGCATCGGGAAAGACAAGGACTCGGAAACAAGGTATCGCTTACCACGGCTTCAAGTTGTGCTGGTGAGCTTTTCTACATTCGAGCCCCTCGGAGTTTGGCTGCTCCGTTTGTCGTGGCAGGGTACACTTCGACAGTGTTTTCTTGCGGTGGCGCACGACGGACACGGAATAACACACCAATTCATACCCGCAACTGCGGGTACAGGTACGGGTATCGTTGAGGGTACAGATTCTCTACACCGTACCCGTACCCGTGGGCCGTGGCACAAAATCTAAATTCAAGCCCCTCGGAGTTTAGCTGCTCCATTTGTCGTGGCAGGATACACTTCGACAGTGTTTTCTTGCGGTGGCGCACGACAGACACGGACGACTCCAAGGGGACTAGGATGAAACAAAGAAGTGTCCGGTATGGGCAGTCTAGTCAAATCCGGTAAGAAAGATCTTCTTTCCCAAGCTATTCTGTGCCGCGGATGGTATTTACAGTAACCTCAATCTCTTGGGCCTCCTACTTCTAGATGGAAGAAATAAGTTTTCCATCAGTGACTGGCCATGCTGAGCAGGATTTCGGCATGAGCCAGAATATTACGGTCGATACTGTCACCATATTTCAGATTTGGCACGAATTCCCATCCCTACAGTCAAGCATATAAGAGCTGCGCATGTGTCTCGTATTATCGACCAAGCTCAGAAATCGCAACCTCGAAATGCAGTGGGTAAGAAAGTTCAGTACTCCTCGATAATTTATGTCAATGCTCTGCAGGTCAAAGAAACGCGCGAAAACATTCACTCGCTTCTCGAACGGTGCAATGTCCCTTACAAGGTCATACCATTTGACGAGAAGCTGTATCAAGAATGCATCGACGATGGAAGTCGACGAGGATACCCTATGGACGACGTTCGGATAAGATCCTACTTGCAAGCAGTGGGGGTCATGTACGCAGTGACCGCTGGAGGACATGTCCCCACCGTCCAACGCAGATCTGGATCGCCCTCTTAGCTGCCTTGCTCTTCCTTGTAGACGACATTCCTGAAAAATACCTTCAAGAGTTACCTAGCATGTATCAGTTCAATGATCGATTCCTGAAGAAAGAACCTCAGGGTAATGGCGTCCTCGAAAGTCTTGCAGACCTCATACGCCGGGCCCCAGACTATTACGATTTGATTGCAGCTCAGCTGATGATCTCATCCTTGCTGAATTTCGTCACGGCCAGTTTACTGGAGCACGAAACGAAAGCCATGAAGGTGTCGTCATTCAGTTTCGTCAGGGATATGGCATTAATTGCAATGGGTAGATTTCGACTGCCGCAGAGAATTACCCCACCTATCAGCGAAACATGTCCGCTGCTTCGGAAGCCTATGCATTTATGACCTTCTGGAAAGAAGTGCCGCTGAATAGCTACATCCAAGCAATACCCGACATTATGATCATCATCAATAATGCCAAGTGTGTACTCTTTCTTACCTCGTATTTGACAATCTATTCATGACATCTATTAGCGACATAATGTCTTTTTACAAAGAGGAGTTGATAGGTGTATCAACCAACCAGATCTCGACGCTTTCTGCTCGTACCCAGAAATCTAAAGCGGAGGCGTTGGGTGAGCTGACGGAGGCGTGTGTCGGTGCATGCAAGAGGGTTTCTGAGATACTGGAGGAGTTTCCGAATGCTTGTGAAGCGTTCGAGAGTTTCAAGGCGGGACTTTATCACTTTCATACGTCTGCGCCAAGGTATCGGCTGAGCGAGTTGTTTGTTGGAGATTCGGCCATTTCTACTTAGCACTTGCTACGCTACTTTTCCTTTTTCAGAACCTGGTCACGCGTAGTAACTATCCCTAAGTGGGTTTTTGAAATTTTTTGAATACACAACTCGGAAACGTACTTCTTTGGTCTATCGCTGCGGGAAAAACAATGCATTTGCGTGAAGTATCTACGCGGGATGACAAAGACTAGATACTGGAAGCGCTGGGTGGAAAAGGAGAGGAAGCATGTTCGGGCGGAAGCGCGCAGCGCTCACCGGCTCCAGGCGGGGCAGTTCTGTGGGCGAACCGTGAGCTGTGACCCCGGGGGCTAGGAGACTCGACGACGCATGCAGCTCATGCAGCGAGCCCATGTCTTAGGAGTCGGGTGCTCACCTGATGCTAGCCCTGCACAGGGGGAAGGGTATATTGAAGGAAAGTGTGGTGCAGCTCTGGGGTAGCTTGTAAGTAAGGTGCAAGGATCTGTGCGTGCCGGCACAGATAGACCAGGAAGGCATTGCTTGCCCAGTGCCCCTTCACTTTGACAATGTCGGAAGGTATGTTGTGCAACAGGTATTCCAGGGTCAAGCCAATGCATATACCATGTCCTTTCAAGTTTGGGTAGCCTGCCTCCCTGGTGGCTTTTTCTAGCATGTGGATGAATTTCTGCCATGAGAGAGGTGTGTGAGAGCCATCCTTGGTTTTGTAGGTGAATAGGTGTTCGTGTTCCATGGTCTCATTAATGCAAAAGTGGTTATTGAGAGCAAGGTCAGGATCCGTGGGCCCTGTTTGTTTTGCCCAGTGCACTTCTTCACCTTGCATTGCAGTCTTCATGCACGGTAGCATGAAGCAAGTGACTTTTCATCCTGCCTGGTCAGTCTCTTCACAAATACCACTTCTGGTGATGTGGATTTCAGGATCAAACTTGCTGGCACTGCTGACTGTAAACTCCCCAGTGCGAGTGGTGGCATAGAAGGTTGTTGTGAGGCATGTGAATACAGCTGCTCCAAGGTGTGACTCTATATTCAAGTGGTTTCAGATGCATGCAATGGCTTCAACTGTGAAAGGCTTGCAAGTGTTGGAAGCAGGTTTCTCTGACACCCAGGTCATTCAGGGGCAGAGCACACAGCAAGGAAGATATCAAGAGACTGAGTGAGGAAATACTCACCCTTTGTATCTGAGATTACTGGGTAAAGTCTTGAAGAGCAGAGAGAGGAAAGTAGTTTGAGTAAAGACTGTATTGCTGACTCTGGGGAGAAATCCCTCTCAGAGTCCTGAGTTTATATATGTACAGGATATGTGCATGGACCATGTACAATTACTATATCTAGAAGGGATGATGTGTACACTAGATAAGAGAGAGAAATGCTATTGGTTCTATCAATAGCATCGGCTGATATGTGTCATATCTTATGTGTCATGCTCAGTCAGCATGATAAGACCGATTCATTCTATTGGTTGATAACCAGGATCATATCCGATTGGATGATTGTGTTATCTATGATGTCATTGTCTAGAACATTCTGATATCTAATCTCTGATAAGAGATAAGAGATCGCTTCTGGACTTTGTCCAGACCATTGTTATCATGTGATCTATCCACATGATCTAGTCACATGTGTTCCATGTCATGTGCTAAAGTCACATGAACATGTGATCACAATTTCAACAGTGAGATGGGTGCTTGGATCTTGGGGGGGCTAGAGCTTTCATGGCCTTGAGTAAAGCACAGCTTTCCTGCTCATTCAGCATCCATGAAAGATCATGTACAATGTGCCAGGCACACACACCACAGAGGTAGTTGCCTATGATGCTTGTTGAATATAGACTGGCCATGGTGGATAAGAAGACTGCTATGATTTCAGAGCTCGCAGGGGCATGCTCTTCTTCCCCAATGCCCTTTGTGTCACAGAAAATGTGGTATGCAATTAGCCCAGAGCCATATGTGTCCTTTGTTGAGTCAGATCATGCATGTGTGATTACATTGTAGATATGCTGAGTATCTTCAGCAGTGAATAAGTGAAATGGGGACTGGGTTTGGATGGGGCACCACTTGACTATCCACTCCTGAGCAGGGCACTCTGGTCGTAGTTTGCTTGTGCTACTTAGCAATGGTCCTGTGCTGTAGCTGCTGCTGACATTTTGCACTGTGCTGGTTGCTGCTTGTGGTGCTTCATGCAGGTGCAGTGTTTGGGTGAGGAGGGCTTCAAGCAATTGTATCTGGCACCCAGGCTGTGGTTGGCTGGGGAGTTGGGGGGTTGGGTACTTCACTGGTGGAGCAGCTGGTGTCAACAATGAAGGGTTGCAATGGGGGTGGAATTGGTATGGGTGATAGCTGAAGGAATAAGGGAGAAAGCTCTCCATGCGATATGGGATTGGCCAGGTTGTTTTTACTGCACACATAGGCAATGTATAGCATGCAGCCAATGGCAGCCAGGGTAGGATACTGTCATATCCCAAATTCTTGCTAAGTCCCCTCCACTCCTCCATGTGCATCATCTCCACTCTTCCACTCCATATGTCCTCCACTACTGTCATATCCCAGAATTTCACCAAGTCAACTCCGACCGCCTCTGATACTATTCAAGTCACCTCTGGTGACATTCCTCCAATATGTTTTCTCTGACCACTCCGTCTCCTCTGTCTCTGTTCTTTCCATCCTCTGTACATTATGTTACGTTATCCTTTTGTGCCTTCATATCTCTATTTAGTTAGTCTCCATTCTGTTGTGCGGTGTTCAGGGTAAGGTGCACAGCTTCAGCTGTGCAACGAACCGGCACTGCACTGGCACTTTGCTACTTCCACTCTCCCAACTAGTACTATACTCTTTTCGGACTTTCCTCCTCCATATATAAACTTGTGTACTCTGTCTTAGTACCTCAGTTCAAATATCATCTTAGTTCCTGCTTTTCCTCTTTTCGCCATTGATCTTATCTTGGCATTCTCTCATCTGAGTCTTGATGACTCTCCTCTGACCCTCTGACCTTCTGGACCTCTAGTCTGCCCCGTTTGTAAATTAGCGACATCGGACTTGGGCAAGGGTGCATCACATAAGGTAAAGCCAATGTCGCTCCGACCACAGTACAACTCTGGCATTCCAGAGTCACGTATCCAGGCCCCAGCGGAACCAGACTTAACAGCTACTCCATGTCCACTTTACTTCTTGCACTCATGTATGTTATGTTACATTTTCCTTTGTTCTTTTCATAGTTAGTCTCCATTCTATCACTGCGGTGCTCAGGGTAAGGCACACAGCTCCAGTTGTGCAACTGACCAGCACAGCAGCAGTACTCTGTTTCCTCCGTCGCTCTGATCCTGACTTTACTACATTCGGACTTTGACCTCCATATATAAACCTGCTGTAATATGTCTTAGCCCCTCAGTTCAAATATCAACTTAGTTCTGTCCTCTGTCTCTCCTCCATCATTGAGCTCATCAATGAGTTCTCTTGCTTGAGTCTTGACAACTCTCCTCTAATCTCTGGTCACTCCATACCTCTGCTCTGCTTCCCTTGTAAATTAGGGACAACAGAACTGGACAAGGGCACACCACATATGTAAGGTGAAGCCAAAATCCCTACCCCCTCCAACCAACTCCGGTGCTCCAGAGTTCGCTGCCCAAACCCTGATGGACCTGCACTTAACAGGTACAGCTGCTTGAAGATGCTATTGATGGGTTTGTTTTGGCTTCTCCTCTTCTGCCACACATTGATAATCTCATGGTTGTCGCAGAAGATCTGAATGTGTACATTGGAGGCTGCTTGAGTGATGCTGATCACTTGTAAGAGAAGTTCGAGACCAGCTGCTTCAGCCCAGCCAATATCCCTACCATCATTCTTCCAATTCAGTTGCCATTTCCACACTTTTCATTTTCCATTGAGTAAGATTCTGAGGCTGATCATAGAGCTGGCATCTGAAAAGGTCTTGAGTTCTGTGATGGGATGGGGAAAAGGAATGGGGGAGGGAGTGCAGTGTGGTGCTAGTTTGCTTTGCCACCATGTGAGGTCTTCCAAAGTGCCTCGTGGGGGAGTTCAGGGTTTGAAAGGCTTGGAGCCGAAGATCCCAAGCATTACCTCAATGTTGGCTAGATATGATCTGCCTTCAGGGTAAATGAGGGATGTGTGCACAAGCTTGCTGTGTAGTTTTTGCACCTCAGCCAGGTTTTTTGATCAGGTGGTGAACCATGTGGTGATTACATCTAGGTATTTGGATCATTTGGCATCAGTTAGCTGGACTGTTTGATTTTCAAGGTCCCAAATAAAGCCTATGAGAGGTGAATTTCCTGCTCTAGTATGGATCTGATCTGATCTGCACCGGACTCGCTCGTGAGCCAGGTAACGGAGCGAGTAACGTTCGTAACATGGGAAATGCGTACCTCTCTGTGGGTCTGCTGTATACTGAGAGCTGGCTGCAGGCACGGAACGTAACCTGTGAGCAGACAGGACCAGATGGCCAACATGTTATCTTCGTGCTCCGTCAAGTAAACAAGAATAACAGACCCAGCAGGCTTGTCCAATTCCAGA
>JBBPMJ010000515.1:0-23851 GCA_038090255.1 Austroboletus niveus | reverse complement strand
ATGAGTATCTAAACAAATAGAGAAAACATATAGATAAATCTGGAACATACCACTGCCGATGGCATACAGAGAATGCTGGGTGTCATAAGGAGCAAGATGGAATGTAGAGTTGGTGAGAGGAAGTGAGTGCAGCACATTGCAGTCGCATTTGGCTGACTATGTGTCCACGCACAGCCACAGTGCAATCCTTACAAATTTCATAACCACATACCATTTATAGTTATTGGCCCTTGCCGGTTACAGGGACATGTAATCCTTTGTATGGCTTCAGGGCTTCTGGGGCCTGGCTCGGCTTGGCTCATGGCTTCTCAAAATGGCAAGCTGAGCTCCAAGCCCCACCAAGCCCCTAATGTGGCCTGGCTTGGCCTGGCTTTTTGGGGCCCAGCTTGGTTGGCTCATGGCTTTCAGGCTGGGCCATGGAATCACTAGGTACTTGTTTGCCAAATTTGTGAGGGAAAGCTGCTGTTGCTGTAACTGAAGCAGAAAAAGGTGATCACAGGACTGCCTGTTACCCTCTGTTCTCTAGTTGGCATGCTCTGATGAGCTTAAACATATTTCTGTCTCCATCTTCATACCTGATTTTTTTTTTGTCCCACAGATGACTCAAAGTTGTTCACATACCAAACAAAACATGTCTACATCTTCAAGTCCATTGCACCTTTCACTCAACCACTAACATGAGACCAAACTTCGACGTTCAAGAACCTTCCCCTTATTTGCAAATTCTTTGCCAACTATGCATTAGCCCTATCTTCAAGCATCTCAGCATTCATGGTGAGGTTTTCGATGACCCTGTTACCGGTGACCACTGTGCTGCTTCTGCTGCTGAACTTCGAATGGAGCCATATTGTGTGCCCAAATTGCACCCAGGTAGCCACTCGTTCTCTAGTGTATGGCTTTTACAGTAAGTTCCCCCTTGGAACCAATGGAAATCATGGAGGTCCAGTTCATCAACATGTGCTGTGCTGCAATTTTTCATATGAATGAACATCCACACACTTCAGTTCATATCCTGTAAACTGGGTGTTGAATATTGGCATGCTATTATGGCAATGGTTTCACTCAAGAAGCCATGTGAATTTTATTACAGATGAATTGCCCGAGCCTGAAGAGAGGACAAAAATAGAAGTGCCTCACCTTACTGATTATGCAACTTGGACTTCAAGTGTACGGATACTCCCCACTGATTGAAACTATAGATCCCCAGTTCCTCTATATCTTTGACTGCAAGTTTTCTCTTCATCAAAAATGCACACCAAGCTCCCAAGCTCTGCTCTCAATGAACTCTTTTGTTGGGTGAATGTGCATTGGTTGCACAATGTTCTCAAGCAGGTATCACCATCTCTTGAGACACTATGTCTTTCCTTCTGTATATACATGCCTATTATGATGGACATGAATAAGACCCAGATATGTTTGTACATGTTTTACAATTTGTTACGAGTAAGCACGATTCCGAAGGCCTTGAGAATCCAGGACCATCAGAACCCCTCACTTCTTTCCCTCTGGAGTGGAAACCTGAGGACGGACTACCCCCAGAATGTTACTGGACCTTATTTCCCGAAGACTATGCTCCATATGGTTATATGGAGATTCCCAGTCTGGACTTGCCCTGTTCTTCCTTTCTTCCGCTTCCATAGCTCTTGCCATGTGTCTCTAACACTGCTTTCGTCATGGACCTCCGCTCCTCCTGCCATCCTCCTTTTGATGGCAGTGTCATCCCATTCTTATCATTGACTCCACGAGGCTGTTGTAGTATACCATGTGTCCTGTCCCATCACTCTTCTCTTCTGAGATGGTTCTGGCCTGCATAAATAGTTAGTAGTTATCCTGTATATTCCCCAGCTAGATCTGCACAATTATACGCAGTGTTTAGTCTCATCCTGCCTGAGTTTCGAGTCTCAGCAGAGAACCCCCAGGTTTCTATAGGACGTTGTGTCGCCTTTGAGAACACACTGGAACTAGACGTTGTGCAAGCATAACACAATTCTGCATGGAAGAATTTATCTTGTCTCTGTTCACTCGCAATAAAGGGCATACTTTCAATATATTCTGTGTCGCCTAACAAACTTGACAAGTGCAAAGTTGTGATTGCAGTAATCTATGTTGGATATTCCATCATTGAATTTGTTTCCTTCACCTTGGATGTTGTCAGTTTCCTCCCTTGAAGGTTGCAGTTGCTTACACTATAGGCTCAGTATTATGTAATGGTCAATTCCATACATAAGCCCCTATAGTAGTTAACTTGATGCCTGCCCAAGTACCAGAGTCTTTGTCCACTGGTGCTCTATTTGTCTTATAACTTCAGTTGGATCACTATGGAAAAATATGTTACTCTTCCAATACTCCAGTGAGTCTGATCTTTTTTTTTCCTATCCCTAATTCATACTGGTATTCTAGCTCCAAAGTGACTCAAGGGTGCTCACATATCAGATGAAATATACCTCTGCATACTTGAGTCCATTACACCTCCCACTAATCCACTAACAGACATGGATTACTGGGAGAATTGCACAACATTTGCCAACCTTTCCCTTGTTTGCAGATTTTTTGCCAACTATGCCCTGCCCCATATGTTTAAGAGTATCAACAACACTGGCATCTTTCCTGATGACAAAGACTTTAACAAGTCCTCAAACGGAGCCATGTTATATGCACAAATCAAAACCAAGCAGCTGCTCACACACTCTCTTGCCAAGAGCATGAAAGAATGCTCTTTCACATTCATCAGATTTGACATTGATCACACTAGGGTAACACAATTCACAAATATGTGCCTGGCTGGGATTTCCTTTATGACAAACATCCAAAAGCTTCACTTTGGGGTTTGCTCAATTAATCCAAGTCACTGGGACACCATGGGAAAGCTGGCTTCACTTGAAGAGTTAAGCCTCTTTGACTGTGACTTTTATGGGGGTCCTGCAGATCAAGGGAGTGTAAAAGTAAAAGTCCCTCAACTTCATGTCAGCAAATGCAGATCATTGTGTTGGGGTGTCTGGCAGCCGGCTGCATCCATACACCCTCAGTACATATGCACCCTTACTGCCAAATTCAACTTCATAGACAATGCCAGTTGACTTCCCCACTCAAATGTCAAGAAACTCTGTTGCCTATTGGTAGAGGATCTCAAGCAATTCCACATTTTTCTCATCTGGGCACCACAATATCTCGAAGTGTTGCACCTTACCATGTACAAAAACAAGACAGTTTGAGAAATGTTCAATGATTGCACTTGGGCAAATTTATCTTGTCTTCACTCACTCACACCGGAGTTAGAATTTGGAGGGAACTACAACAATGCCACAGAAGTAAGTTGCAAATCTTTGATAGATGATTACTTACATGATCCTATCATATAGATCATTTCATTCTTGCTGGACGGCATTGGTCTGCTTTCGATTGGGCTGCAGTTACTCAAGCTATGTAAAATTTTCCCTCAAGTGAAGCCATTATCCATGGACATTCAAAATCTCCTTTCTGGAAAAGTTGATCCTGCTTTTAACTTGAAGCATGTTGGTATTGAAAGGAAGGTTTTCTGTCTTGTAGACAGACAATGGATTATAGATGTTACAAATCCAGTGGACTTATACAAATACCTCCCCAAGGCCCTGCTATGAACAATGTTCCCCTCGGATTACACGTTAGACAATGCCATAATCATTCTGGTTATCTCTGACGAGAATTTCCCTTGGTAATCTTTTGTTTCTCATTACAGACCCTTTCCCCTGATTTCACTCTTCCAAGATCTTGTTCCCCAATCTCCTCCTTGTGTCACATGGGCCATGTATATTGTCTTACCACTGTTTCATTGTTTCTTCCCCTTTATGTAGCTTATGAAGTTCTGCTCCTTTCCTATTGGCTACTTGGGGATATATGTATAACTAGTTGCTATTTCCTTGTACTCCCTAGCTAAATCTGCACAATTATATGCAGTGTTTAGTCTCTCCTGTCTGAGTATCAAGCCTCGCAATTACCATATTGGACTTCTATAGGACTTTGTCTCGCCTCTGAGGAGACACTGGATTGAGGCTAAATGTTGCATATGCATAACAAAAGATTTAGCTCTCTAATCCCTCTTGCTATTATGTAAAGGAATCCCCAACAAACTGCCCAACATTTCTTATGGACTAAGAGAAGAGCAGCCCCCCCAGAAGGCTGAAGAAACTTGGGAAGAACAACAGGAATGATGAAGGCTAGAAAGGATAGCTAGAACCCTTCACCAGAATCAACCTCAATTCAACACCCTACCACTGCAAAGGATACCTCTTGTCACTGCAAGCAGTACCCCCACCCAGGAACCTCTCCTTCTCCCAGAATGTGAAAAAGATATGTCAGAACTAAAAGCCAGACTGCTGGATGAATTTAGTGGGGAACCTACCAATGTCAAATACTGGATCAGGGTGATGGATGCATACTTTGCTATAAATGCTACAAAGTATGATGACATCAAAAAAATCTATACCATCTTGAACTGAATGTCCAAGGGAAGAGAAAAAGCCTATGCAGAAGTAGCATATGAGAAAATTGACAATGGAGAAATCCTGCCCGACTCACTCACATGGAAGGATTTCAAAACTGAATTCCTTGTTGCCTTTTCTGACAAAGAAACTTCTGCTGATGCTCAAAGGAAGTTTGGAATGATAAAAATGAAAGGAAGAGGACTTGATTCCATCAACTGATACAACACCGACTTCTGTCTTCTCATGGCCAAATCCCAGATCAAAGATGACAAAGCCTTGATTGAAGACTATATGAGAGGATTAGATCCTGCTGTCACTGAATGAATCATCGGAATGGAAAAAGAACCTGAAACAATCAAAGACTGGATCGACAAAGCCTCTGTCTTTGCTTGACAACAAGATGGAATCAGGGATATCCGGTCTGGATACAACTACAGAGAAAACCGGAGGTCTGATGCAATGGACGTAGATGCAGTCCAGACCAGCCTAGGAAGAAGAATGCTATCATCAGAGGAACAAGCCCGACACATCAGGGAAAACAGATGCTTTATCTGCCACAAAGTAGGGTGTTCTACCAGAAACCACCTCTGAAACAAAGCCCCACCACCCCGTCCCCCTAGAAACCCTGCCAGGTTAAGGGAGGTGGTCACTGAAGAAACCGATGAAATGGAGGAATACATAAAGAAACTTGAAACCTCAAAGAAGGTAGAACAAAAGGAAGTACTGTGAGTCCTGAAAGAATGTTTCAATGAAGAAAGCAATGATGAAATGGTAGCCAGGGTAGAAATGAAAGACTCCAGCTATATGGAATTTTAAGAAGGGGACACGAAGCAGCTAAGTGCTCCCCCCAGATGACCTCTGTACTAGTATCTAGTGATCGAAAATCAATACTTGTTCCAATATCACTTGAACACAGCAAAGGTCAACAAGCTGAAACAACTGCACTAATTGACTGTGGAGCCACTGGATCTTTCATAAACCTTGACTTTGCTTGCCAAAACAAACTTCCTCTCGAATGAATCCCCAGATCAATCTGAGCTATCAATGCAGATGGAATGTTACAAGTAAGTGCAGTTCTGAAGGTTCCGGAATTCCGGAACCATCGGAACACTTCAACACTCTTCTACCCAGATGGAAGCCTGAGGACGGACTCCCCCTAGAATGCTATTGGGCTCTATTCCCTGAAGATTACACACCATATGGTCATATGGAGATCCCCATTCTTGACTCACCATGTTCCTCTTTTATTCCATTTCTGTAACTCATGCCATGTGCCCCCAGACTTGCTTTTGTCATGGACCTCCACTTCTCCTTCCATCCTCTTCCTGATGGTAGTATCACCCCATTTTACCCATCGATCCACGAGGCCATTGTAGTATACCATGTGTTCTGTTCCATCACTTTTCCATTCCGAGATGGTTCCGAACTGTATAAATACTTAGTAGCTGTCTTGTATGTTCCACAGCTAGATCTGCACAATAATATGCAATGTTTAGTCTCATCCTGCCTGAGTCTCAAGTCTTAGCAGAGAACCCTTCAGATCTACAGGACTTTGTGTCACCTTTGAGGATACACTTGGGACTAGACATTGTGCACGCATAACATGGAACCTCTAATCAAGTGGGCCTTATAAGATATTGAACCACTATCTCCTTTCTCATTGGAAATCATTGAAGAACCCAGAAATTCCATCTACTCCATGCTAGCAAGGAAAATGTCATCCTTGGAATGAACTGGCTTCAGACACAGAACCCAGAAATAGACTGGACCACTGGAAGGATAACCATTAGAACGGAACAGGTCATCCCTCACAGACTAAACCTTATTGAGGAAGATGAAAGAAGATATCTAATCAGGTACTTACAAAAAGATCCTGATTTAGAAATTCTCCACAACTACCAAACCCATTACAACACTAAAGAAGAATATGTCATGAAAACTACCCTGTCCACAGAAATTGAAATGAACAAAGAAAAAGAAAAGAAAGTTCTACCAGAGTGCTACCAACAGTTCAAAGATGTGTTCGAGGAAAATCCTCCAAATGTACTCCCCCATCATGATTCTATGACCACACAATACACTTGAAAGATGGATTCTTCCCATGATGAGCTAAACCCTACTCTCTCTCCCTGCCTGAAAGAGAGGCATGCAGAAAGTTTGTTGATGAAAACTTGGCAAACGGAAGAATAAAACCGTCCCAATCCCTCCAAGCAGCTCCTTTTTTCTTTGTGGATGAAAAGGATGGAAAGCTAAGACCCTGCCAAGATTATCAATATCTCAATGAGCACACAATAAAAAATGCCTATCCCTTGCCAAACATCCAGACCATCACTGAACAGATTGGAGAATCGTCTATTTTTACCAAATTAGACATCCAATGGGAATACCACAACATCCAGATAGTCTCTGAAGATTGATGGAAAGCAGCATTTATCACCCTGTTTGAACTGTTTGAACCAACAGTCATGTTCTTTGGGTTGTGTGACTCCCCAGCTACCTTTCAGGCATTCATGAACAACGTCTTTTCTGACTACATTGCCAAAGGATGGCTCATCATCTATATGGATGATCTTGCTATTCACTCCTCCAAGTCAAAAATACACAAGGAAAGAACAATGAAAGTATTGGAATGATTGAGGACTTTGAGGTTGAGATGCAAACTCCAGAAATGCACTTTTGACCAAGATTTCATGAACTACTTAGGAATCACTGTTCAACCTGGTCTTATTGCCATGGATAAAGCAAAATTAAAGGCAATTGAAGAATGGTCACCCCCTACCTTCGTAAAAGCTGTCCGATCCTTCCTGGGATTCTGTAACTTCTACCAAAGGTTCATTCCCAACTTTGCCCAGAAAGTAAACCCCCTAAACCTCCTCACTCACAAAACGACCAGCTGGAACTGGGGAAAGTCTCAACAACAAGCTTTTGATGAAATAAAACACATCTTCTCTTCTGCCCCAGTCTTGGCCCAACCCAATCCCAACAAATCCTTTCATGTTATGACAGACACATCCCTCTTAGCAACTGGAGGAGTCCTCATGCAGAAAGATGCAAATGGGAAATTACACCCCTGTGCCTATCGATCTGCTACCCTTATCTCTGCAGAATGGAATTACGACATCTATGACCAAGAGCTACTGGCTGTTATGCTTGATGTGGTCAAGCGTAGGCCTGCAGAGGTTTGAGGGCTTACTGTTGCTATACAGCTGACAGGACAAGGGGGCCTGACGAGGAGTTTCTTTGACAGGGAAGCTAAGGCCAGCATAAGACTAATGTCAGATTGAAGGGGGGTCTGCTCAAGGGTCTTTCTTGGCAGAGGTTCTGGGAACCATTGAGGACTGAGGGATCAATGGGTCTTGGGGACGTCGCAGGACTAGCAATGAATCGAGGGTTCAAAGGGAGTGTCCACTCAACAATAGGACGAGGACTGGGGAACCCGAGAGCAACTCCAAGATACTAGGTAAATTGCAGGAGGTCTAAGATAGCGAATACATCTGAGTATCAAAGGTTTATATATGCAAGCCAAATGGTTAAGGGTAGGTCAATGGAAGAAAGTAAGTCAGCGATAGAAAGCAATGGAATCGCGAAGAAAATGAGTCACTACAGAGCAGATGTGATGGCATCAGATTAATGTTGGTAATACAGCTGTGAATGAGTCACACTAAATAAGTAAGTGGTATTGCAAAGACAATGGTAAAAAGAAAGGACCCAAGTGGGGCTTGAACAGCGAGGGTCAAGGTTCTTTGGCATATATGGTGAGTGAAGTGAGAAAAAGAAAGAGGGGTCCGACAAATCGTAACATTACCTCCATTGTATGGATGAGACTGTGACGAAACCTTAGTAGTCACCTCGATGAGACCCGGTCTCATTGTTGTCAGCTTCGGTGCTGACAAAGAACTCATAGTCATCCGCTGCTGGTGGAGAGGGGGGGGAGTAGGAACCTGACAGGGGTTCCGGACATTGGGGTGTCATCCAGATGGAATGGGATGGCCATGACGCAAGGAGGAGGAGCACGAGGAATGGGGGGACTGGTGCATAGATGAGTCTGAGGAGGAGGAGGTGAATGCGCAAGGGGTTCATGGGCACATGGGACATGCACATTGGGGGTGTCCCGGGGATTGCCTGTGGCAGATGGAACATTGATAGAAAGGGCAGAGAGGATGGTGGTGCCCGAGGCAACGGCATTGGTAACACACCTCATGATAGCGAGGGTGGTTAGGGGGAAGGGACCAGACTCCTTGGTTATCAGCCCAATAGTCATCAGCACGATCTAGGGCAGTGACTTCTTGGGCAGAGAGCGGTTCGAAGGATGCAGATGGAGTGGAGACATGGTTGTTGCCAGTAGTGGTAAGGTTCTGGAGATATTGATCAATGTCGATAATGAAGTCGGTCATGTCCAACTGGTGCATCAGTTGGATGAGGTCATGTTCCAGGGTCTGGTGGAGATGTTGGATGTGGAGATTGGCCAGTGCTTGAGCAGCAGAGGCAGTGGGGGTGGCAGCGGAGACAGCAATGTGGGAGTTCGTTAGGAAAAGGCAATACATGAAAGTGAAGGGGGAGTGGGGCTCCATGTGGGCATCAAGCACCATGGTGAGACTGGAGTCTTGGAGTTCAGTGGCAATGGCAGCTGTGAGGTCATCATCGAGGGGTGTGGGGTGGTTAGGTAGGGCAGCAGGAGGTATGGACAATGGGAGGCAAGTGGGATGGTTGGAGATTCATTGGGCAAGGGGAATGGGTATAGTAGTGGGGACGAGGGGTTCAGGGTGGGTCCAGCTAAAGCTGGGCCGTGCAGAGGGGATGCCTTCTGCGTCATTGCGAAGGCACTGGATCAGGGAGGGGGGAGGCACAGGGATAGGTGCATCGCTGAGTTCAAGGGGGTTGTTGGCAGGGGTGGTAGTGGACCAGCCAGCTTCAGTGACATTGGAGGGAACATCGCTGGGCGTGGGAGAGGGTGCGGAGAGGGTGATGGACATGATTGTGAGGGGAGTGGTTTTGCTGGAGACAGAGGAGATTGAGTGACAACATTTATAGTTGTTGAGGAGGGGACCGGAGTTCCGTAGATTCCATTTGGGTTCCCAGGAATCTTTTTCAGTGGTATATTCTTTCCATCAGATCAGAAAGGAACGGGAGGACAGAAGTCTGCAATGGCAGATGATTTTCTCGATTTCATATTCCTCATGCCCATCGATAAGGTCAGGTGGTGGGGAGGGGTAGTTTGGCCTGTGAACGGGGTTTTCACGGTAGGGGGAGAGGAGGGACACATGGAATACTGGGTGGATTTTCCACGATCATGGGAGGCATAGTTCATAGGTGATGGGAGATAGCACCTTAACAATGGTAAAGGGTCCTTCTCATTTCGGGGCGAACTTCAGGTTGACAATGGAGTGTTTGAGGTTTCGGGCTTCGAGCCAGACTTTGGTTCCTTTGGCGAAGGGGGTGAAGGAGCGGTGGTTTCAGGATGCCATGACTTGGCAAGTGAGTTCATGGGCGGCAAGGGCCTCATCGCAAGTGGCAATGAGGGTTTTGAGGCAGTCCTCAATGGTGGGGATGTGGGAGTCAGTGATAACTGAGGAAAGGGCATGGGGTTCATATCCCATCATGAGATAGAATGGGGTCTGTTCAGTGACAGAGTGGGGGTGGTGATTGTGAGCGAACTTAGCATGGGGAATGAGTTCGGACCATGTGGTGGGGTTACTCCTGCAAAAGACATGGAGGTAAGTCTCGACTTCCTGGTTGACCCATTCGGTTTCACCATCGGTCTGGGGGTGGTATGCAGTGGAGAGCACAAGGGAATAGTTGAGAGCTTTTCCCAATGCTTTGGCGAAGGCGGAGGCAAACTGAGGGCCTTGATCCGAGATGATTCTGTTGTAAAGACTGAATCGGAGAAAGACTTTGTGGAAAAAGAGGGCAGCAACCCCTTCAGCTGTGATGGTTTTCTTGGTAGGGCAGAGAATTACCCTCTTAGTAAGGCCATGGTCGACCACAACCAAGAGAGTATCAAAACCCAAGGATTTGGGGAGGTTGGTGATCAGATCGCACGAGATCTGCTGGAAGGGGTGGGTGCAGGTGGAGCGGATGGGGATGAGTGGAGGGACAGTGGGGTAGGTGTTGGCCTTGTGTTGTTGACACAAGGCACAACCTTCGACGTACTTTCATATGTATTGAGTGAGGCCTGGCCACCAAAATTCGGCGGCGACGAGCCAACAAGTTTTGAGATAACCAGGGTGACCAGCAGTCTCATGGTCATGGCAGCACTGGAGGATGGAGCGCCAGAGAGATTCATCAGGGGGAATGTAGACACGTCCTTGGAAGATAAGGATGCTGTCTGTATATTGCTAGTCAGACAGGCGAGATCAAAAGGCTGGGGGAATGGTTCCATCAAGGGATTGAAGGGCCTTGAGGACAAAGGGGTCCGTCTTGGAATGAGATGAGATGTGTTCCTGGAGCATGGCACTGACGACGTTGACAAACAAGGATGGGGGAAGGAGGGTGACTCCTTCATTGTCAGCGTCATCTGAGGGGATGAGATCAGGGCAGTGGAAGAGGGCATTGGGACTGGCAAGGAGTTTACCAGGGACGTGGATCATGGTCAGATTGAAATCTGCGAGGTCCAGGAGCCAACAGGCTTGTCGGCAGTTGAGGTTCTGTGCTGACCAGAAGTAGGTCAGATTCTTGTGGTCCATAAAGACTTGGACTGGGTGGGAGCTGCCATGGAGATAATGGCACCAGGATTTCAGGGCTCGCATGATAGCAAGAAGTTCCCGATCATAGATGTCATAGTTTTGTTCTGCTGGTGAGAACGACTGAAAGAGATAGGAACAAGGGTGCCAATCCCCATTGGTATTTGTCTGGAGGAGGATAGTGCCTGAGGTGAACTTGGAGGCATCCATTGCAATAGCAAATGGAGCAGAGAGGTCGGGGAGTTGGAGGACTGGGTGGGCGAGGAATAGTTCTTTGAGGCATTCAAAGGACTTCTGGCATTCGGGAGACCAGACCCAGGGACTGGTTTTCTTGGTGAGATCAATGAGGGGGTGGGCAACTGAGGAGTAATCAGGGATGAATTGCCGATAGAAGTTGGCAAAGCCAAGGAAGGAGTGGACATCATGAAGCTTTTCTGGGGTGGGCCAGGACGTGATCCCATCAAGCTTGACAGGGTCCATGGCGAGTTAACTGGGTTTGATGATCATTCCAAGGTATTCAACTTTTTTGAAGGCGAAGTTGCATTTCTCAAGTTTGAGGTGAAGGTTGAGTTCCTTCATGCGCTGGAGGACATGCTTGGTTCATTCAGCGTGGGTTTTCTCATCGGGGGAGAAGATGAGGAGGTCGTCCATGTAAATGACAAGCCATCCTTTGGCAATCATGTCATGGAAGGAATCATTCATGAACCTTTGAAAGGTGGTGGGGGAGTTTGTGAGACCAAAAAACATTATGGTCGGTTCAAAGAGTCCTTTATGGGTAATAAAGGTGGTTTTCCATTGATGTCCATCTTTGATTCGGATGTTGTTGTAGCCCCATCAAACATCGAACTTCATGAAAACCTTGGCATCATGGAGTTTGTCGATGAGGTCAGAGACTAGGGGGAGGGGGTAGGTGTCGTGAATGGTATGTTTGTTGAGGTACCTATAGTCCTGACATGGACGGAATCCACCATCCTTCTTTTTGACAAAGAAAAATGGGGAAGGTTGGGGGAAGTTCAAGGGGTGTATCTTGCCTGAAGCAAGATTTTTGTCAAGGAAGGCTTTCATAGCCTTACGCTCATCTGGGGAGAGTGGGTAAATATTTCTGACCTTGGGTGTGAAAGATTCATCAAGGTTGATCTCATGATCATAAGAGCGTGAGGGGGGTACATGGTCCATAGCTTCCTTTGAGAAGACAGAGGTGAAGTCGGAGTATTCAGGGGAGAGGGTGACCTTGGGTTTGGCTTTTTTGGCAGCCATGGCCAACTCAGTAGAGTTCGTGAGTTTGGCAATGAGGGGATCACCCTTGGGGATGATGTGGTTGATGGTGTAGTTGTCTTGAGCACAGCAGAGATATTGTGGTTCTGTCTCATAGTTGAGGCATTCATAGAGGTGCCCATCATAGACAAAGTCTACTTGGATATGATGAGGGGGTCGAGGGGAGGGCTTGAACTGTTGAAAGCAGGTTTCGTATTGGTTCAAGTCGACTTTGTGGAGCGTGTAGAGCTCCTTGGATTGGTTAGTGGACTCATTGATGGAGAGAGTTTGACCGAACCAGTCAATGGTGGGGTTGACAGCTTTCAACCAGGGGAGGCCAAGGATAAGGTTTTGTCGGCCACAATCCATGATGTAGAAGAGGACTTTGTGAGCGAGTCCTTCAATGTGAACAAAGAGTTCGGTGGTGAAGCAAACTCCTCCTTTGTCAGTTGGTCCCTGGTTGAGGTTGGTGACGTTGAGGAGGGAAGGGAGTTAGGTGGTGGGAAGCTTGTTTTGCGAATGAAGCCCCAGTCAATGCACAAGAGATGTCGGCACCACTATCAATGAGGGCGCGAGTGTCGATGGTTTTAAATGTGTGTGAGGGTACAATGACTTGGACAGGGATTTGCATTGAACCAGGCAGCATAGGTATAGTTACACATTGTATTTTAGGAGAGTCCCGTGTTGATCGAGGTCTTCATTCTAAAAATCCTTCTTGGGGAGAAGGGTGAATTGGACGTGATGGATTGTGAGGTTGTCATCATTGTTGTTGTCGCAGGTCTGAAGTTTGGAGAGGTCATTGTCGACCTGTTCGACTTGTTTGACTGAAGTCTTATGAGGTTCCTTGGGGTATTTTCCACAAGCATCAGCTCAGTGGCCTTTCTACCTGCAGCGTAGGCAATGCCCTTCTTTGAAGCATTGCTCCCACTCTTCAGGAGTTAGCTTAGGGGATCTGGGGGCATTGACCATGTCGATGTCCATGGTGTCAGGATGACGGGTTTTCTGGGAAGAGAAGGAGGTGGGGGGGGTCTGGTAAGACCAGTATGCGGGGGTGGAATGGGTGCAGTGTTGGTTAACAATGGTCTGAGCACAATTGTTCTGAACCTGGAAGTGAACAGCCTTCGAGTACCACTCATCAACTTTGGTGGGGACCATGTCCATGGAAAGGATGCGGCGGGAGAGGGGAGGGGGGATTCCGGCGGCAAAGTAGTTGATCAGGATGTTCTGATCAGTGATACCTGAGAGGGTGATGTTGTTTCTAAACTCAGCGATGTGCTGAGTGAGTTCGGAACCATAAGATCTGTTTTTCTTGGGGATGAGGCATTCCAAATGAAGCCAGTTAATGGCCTGATTCTTGGTATCTTGGTGCTCAAAAGCACTCTTGAATTTGACGAGGAAGTTGGCAAATGTCCCGAAGGAGTTGGCGGTGATGGCTTTCTTCCGGAAGGTAGAGGCCCAGATGGCGGCCAAGTCCTTTTTCATATAGGACAAGGCGTAGGCAATCTTCTTGTTGTCATCATCATAAACGGCCTTGTTTATGATGAGGTAGGTCTGGACAGCAGATAGCCAGGACATGGCATCGGCGTAAGAGCCGTCAAAGGCATCAGAGGCTCTGAGACGGAGTTCAGTGGGTTTGGTCATCATGGTGACCTGGGTTGGGGGTGGGGGCAAGGTAAATGCTGGTTGGTGATTGACTGGGGTTGGAGATGGTGGGGTGGGTACTCTGGGGATACTAAGCACTGCAGAGAGTTGATGGGCAAGTTCTAAGTCCTTAGGTTGTTGTTGAGGGATGATGAGGTCTTCATCAGTGTCGATGGGGTTCTCTGAAGAGTTTTCATCGGTGTCCGATGAGTCAAAGGTTTCCCTTCTCGACACAAGGTCGGGATAGGGTCTAGGGTTTCTGGGGCATTGGTGGGCATTGGTGGAGGCTTATATAATGATAGCCGATCAAGAAAGATCTTAGACCTTTTGTTATGCTTGACCACATTGAGCGTAACACTGGCCATAATACATGCCCTGGAAGACTGGTGACACCATCTATTAGGGGCACGACATCCCGTAAACATCCTCACCAATCACAAAAATCTTACATACTTTCACACCTCTCAAAGGTTATTCCAATGCCATGCCAGATGGCAAATGTTCCTCCAAGACTTTGATCTGTCTTTCACCCATCTATGTTATGTGTTACGTGTGTGCAATGTCTAGTCCCAGTGTGTCCTCAAAGGCAACACAAAGTCCTGTAGATCCAAAGGGTTCTCTGCTGAGACTCGAGACTCAGGCAGGATGAGATTAAACACTGCATATAATTGCGCAGATCTAGCTGGGGAATATACATGACAACTACTAGCTATTTATACAGCCCGGAACCATCTCAGAACGGAAGGGCGGTGGGACAGGACACATGGTATGCTACAACAGCCTCATGGATCAATGGTAAGAATGGGATAACACTGCCATCAGAAGGAGGATGGCAGGAGGAGTGGAGGTCTGTGGACAAAGTGGTTCTGGGGACACATGGTAAGAGTTACAAAAGCAGAACGAAAGAGGAACAGGGTGAATCAAGAATAGGAATCTCCATATGACCATATGGAGCATAGTCTTTGAGGAATAGAATCCAATAGCATTCTAGGGGTAGTCCGTCCTCAGGCTTCCATTCAGATAGAAGAGTGTTGAAGAGTTCCGATGGTTCCAGAAGTCCGGAACCTTCAGAACCACAGGAAGGTATCTCAGAAGCGTTAGAACCATGGGGACAAGTTCCGGAACCTTCGGAACTGTGCTTACTTGTAACATTACCCTCTTCTATCCGTTGAAGACCCTCTTCAACTCCTAAAGTCACCTCCTGCAGAGTCTCCATCGTTGAAGATGACATTGTCATCATTGAAGTCTTCTGGGTCGAGGCATTCAGCAGAGGAGTGCCCCATCCCATTACAGGAAGAACATTGGTTGGAGGGACATTCTCTTTGGATATGTCCTGGGGCTTTGTGCTGACAGAAGGGGCATGTGTAGATAGGGCAATCAGGTCGAAGATGTTTGATACTTCCACATTGGAAGCATGCGAGTTTGTTGGACTTCCTATTCCTGCGAGTTGGTCCTGGGGCAGGTCTTGGGGGAATGGGAATGGGGTTGGGTGACGGTGCTTCTTTCTGTTTTCCTTTTTCTTTTCCTCTGATCAAACTTGTGCTCTGTCCCTCACTTCCTTCAACCGATGATAGAGACTTCTTTGGGCCATCTCAAATAGGTAGAACTTGGGGGTTTTGGGGGAGGGAGATCACAGCCAATCCTTCTGCCATTTGTAGGGTTGCGTCCCTAATTCTCCTCTCGGCCATGGTGATTCCTCCAAGAAGTGGTCCAGTGCTTCCCATGATGGGAGGGTTCTGGGCATGGCTGGTCCCATTAAGTTTCTCAATGATGGGGGTGAAAGAGGGCAATATGGCAAGGTGGTTGTGGGCGAGGTTCAGGAGATAGTTTTCTTCCTGTTTCTCAGTAAGGGCTCGGAGGAGTGGTTGGAGGTAGGGGGCCAAAGCAACTCTGGAGAAGGTATTGATGATTCTGAAGATTCCAAGGTCTGCAAGGGTTTGGCAGATTTGAATTTGTCCCTCAGCCAGAGAGTGTTTGAGTGCGTAATCAAGTGATTCTGCTGGTGTTGGATTTCTTCGAGCTCTCTCGTGATTAAGTCTGACAGAGAGTGAGAGTCGTTGAAAGGCTGCAATAAGGGGGGGGAAGATGGGTGCTTCATCATAGAGGGGGTGTGAGATGAGATAGTGGTAGAGGGCTGGGCATTCAATGACCAATACCAGGAGGGTGTTTCAAAAAATAGGGGGGAGTCTATGTCCTCGGACAGGAGGTAGTTCAGGAATGAAGATTCTGGACATGAGAGGGGGTATATAGGGGGTATGAAGTCTTGGGGATTCATGGGGGATTTCGAGGGAGTATTCATGGGGTGTGGTCATAGTTCTGGGGACTTTCAGAGTTTCCTCAATCGTTTATAAGTCTCCAAAAGTTCCAATCCATTTCCGAGGTTGGATTCTGGCTCCCATGTGTCATCACCAGAATTATATCCTTTCCCTCGGATGTGGAACTGGCGGGCTCCCTTTCTTTCCCTATGGGCAATGATCTTGTCAATCTCCCATTCTTCTTGCCCATCTATTAGTTCTGAGGTAGGTCAGGAAAAGTTGGTTCCATGCTCCCGGGTTTCCACATAAGGGGTTAGCAGGCTGGCATGGAACACGTTGTGGATTTTCCAAGTTGGGGGAAGGTGGAGCTGATAGGCTACAGGAGAGATTACTTTTTCAATTTCAAATAGTACTTCACATTTGGGGGCCAGTTTTCTGGCTGGGAAGTTTGTTTTTAGATTGGTTGCTTCCAACCATACTTTGTTTCCAATTTTCCATGGAGTGAATGTGGATCTTTTTCACCTTTCCATAAACATTCTTGCTCGTTCATGTGCTGCCAGTGCCTTTTTTCGAGAGTCTTCCAGTTTGGTTAACCTATTTTCCAATTCCGGAACAAATGTTTTTCCAATTGGTGGGTAGGCTCGGGGTTGGTATCCCATGATCAGTTCAAATGGGGATTTCCGAGTAGAGGAATGGGTTGCCATATTGTGATGAAATTCAGCCAATGGAAGGAGTGGAACCCACTGATCCACTAATCCATTGCAGAAGATCTGGAGGTAGATTTCAAGTTCCTGATTCATTCGTTCAGTTTCTCCATTTGTCTGGAGATGGTAGGCAGATGATAGGGCAATGTCATACTGGAGTAGTCATGCTAGTTCCCTAGCAAAGACAGATGCAAATTGGGGACCCCTATCTGAGATGATTCTGTCATGGAGACCAAATCTTTTAAACACATGGTCAAAAAAGAGTTGGGCAATTTCTTGCGCATCGATGGTTTTGGAGCAAGGGCAGAAAATTACCCCCTTCTAAAGGCCATGGTCGACCACGACCATAACAGAGTCAAATCCAGAGACAGGAGGTAGTCCAGAGATAAGGTCAACAGAGATCTGTTGAAAGGGTCAAGACGCTGATGAGTTTAAGGGCATCAGAGGGGGGGATGTAGGATGGGTGTTTACTTTATTGGCTTGACAAGTAGCACAACCCACGATGAATTGACACAGAAATGTGGACATTCCTGGCCACCAGAAGTCTTTTTCCAGAGCAGCTAATGTTTGGAAGTGACCCGTGTGTCCACTTGTTGGGGAGTAGTGTAGATCATGGACCAGTTTTTGGTGGGTGGGTTCCAGGATAAAGAGGTGTCCTTGGAAACGGTTCTAGGAAGTGGGGGGGTGTTGTTATACATTTTTTCGAGTGCAATGAGGACAAAAGGATTGGAAGGAGTAGATTTTGCAATTTTGTCCATTAAAGCAAGGTCGATCTGTTTACAGAATAGATTATCTGGAAGGAGAATGACCTCAGCATTGTCCAACTCAGTGGTTATGTCATTTTTTCTTGAGAGGGCATCGGCAGGGCCCATGTGTATTCCTGGTACATGTGTGAATGCAAGGTCAAAGTCTTGCAGAAACATTTGCCATCAAGCATGGCGGCATGATAGTTGATGGGGGGCTCTGAAGTATGTAAGGTTTTTGTGATCTGTGAGTATTTGAATCACATGTCAAGCTTCAAGTAGGTGGTGTCTCCAATCTTCAAGAGCATGGATAACCGCCAGTAGTTCTCTGTCATATATGTCATAGTTTCGTTCTGCACTTGATAGAGTGGCAGATCGGTATGCACATGGGTGGAGATCACCATTGAAGTCTTTTTGCATGAGAACTCCTCCTGTGGCTAGGAGTGAAATGTCTGTCATTACAAAATATGGGTGTTCCGGATCCAGCTGTTTTAAGACTGGGGAGGTGGAGAACACTAGTTTCATGTCTTCAAAGGCATGTTGTTCTTTCTCTGTCCAAGTCCAGAGTTTGTCTTTTTGAGTAAGTTCATTAAGCGAGACAACTCTCTGAGTGAAGTTTGGAATGAATCTTCAATAGAAGTTGCAGAATCCTAAGAAGGATCTTACTGCTTTGACTGAGTTGGGGGATTTCCATTCATCTATGGCTCGAAGTTTGGTTGTATCCATTGCGAGTTTTCCTGGTTGAACTGTTAGGCCAAGATAGTTCATGGTCTGAGAGTCAAAGGTGCATTTCTGGAGTTTGCACCTAAGTCCTAGGCTTCTAAGTCGTTCCAGAACTTTGATAGTCCTTTCTCTATGCTCAGATGGATCAGAAGAATGGATGGCTAGATCATCCATATAGATAATTAGTCATCCTTCTGCAAGATAATCCCCAAAGACATCATTCATGAATGCTTGGAATATGGCAGGAGAGTTGCACAATCCAAAGAACATCGCAGTTGATTCAAACAGTCCAAAGGGGGTAATGAAAGCTGCTTTCCATCGATCTTCTGATACAATTTGTATGTTGTGGTATCCCCATTGGATGTCCATTTTGGTGAATATAGTTGAGTTCCCTATTTGTTCGATGATGGACTGGATGTTTGGTAGGGGGTAAGCATTCTTTATAGTATGCTCATTGAGGTATCTATAATCTTGGCAAGGTCGGAGTTTTCCATCTTTTTTATCAACAAAGAAAAAGGGGGCAGCTTGGGGGGATTGCAATGGTTTGATTTGTCCATTTGCCAGATTTTCTTCTATAAACTTTTTACAGGCTTCTTGTTCCAGGAGAGAAAGGGGGTAGGCCTTGGCCCTCTTTGGAAGGAACATCTCTTTAAGTTTGATGGTATGATCATATGCTCGTGAAGGGGGTAGAACATTTGGGGGATTTTCTTCGAACATGTCTTTGAAGTCTTTATAGTCTTTTGGTAGTTCCCTTTTTTCCTGCTTTTTCTTCATTTCTAGTTCTGTGGATAATGTTATTTTCATGATGTATTCTTTGGTGGTTTCATATCTTTCACAGTATGCTGTGTGAGTCTCGAAGTCAGGATCCTTTCGGAGATATCTTATGAGATATCTTCTTTCATCTTCTTCGTCCTCATTCAGAGTTTGTTTCTGGTTCCGGTTTGGTAGTTGGAGGGTTACCCTTCGTGTTGCCCAGTCTATGTCCGGATTTTGTTCCCTAAGCCAGTTCATTCCTAGGATAACATTCTCCTTGCTTGCTGGGAGAGATGGAACATTCAGTTTTTCATTATGTTTCCAATGTGAAAGGCAATCGTGATTCGGAACCTGATAAGTCCTGCTTGATTGGTGGTTCCATCTGTGTTAATAGCCCTGACGGGTCATGCTATTCTTTCCATGGGTAGATTGTTTCTTTTGGCGAAGTCTAAGTTTATGAATGAGCCAGTTGCTCCACAGTCGATCAAGGCAGTGGTTTCGGTGGTGGTCCTTCTGGATATTTCAAGTGAGATAGGAATGAGTATTGATTTTGGGTCACTTGATACTAATACAGAAGAAAAGTTAGGGAAGCAGTGAGCCGACTTCTGTCCCCTCTTTAAAAATCCAAAAAGCCTTTGTCCTTGAGTTCGATCTTTGCGACTGTTTCTTCATCCTCTTTGGGATCTTCAAAACATTCTTTAAGTACCTGGAGTACTTCTTTTTCATCCACCTGCTTTTCTCCCAGTTGTTTCACATATTCATTGATGGATCCTTTCTTTGTTTCGATGGTTTGAACCCTTGCTGGGTTCCTAGGGGGACGTGGTGGTGGGTTTCCTCTTTTTGGATGATTCCTGGTGGAGCATCCAACTTTGTGACATATGAAGCATCTGTTTTCCCTGATGTGGCGAGCTCTTTCAGTGGGGGAGAGCATTCGTCGCCCTAGGGCGGTGGTTTGAAGGGCGTCTATATCCATGGCATTTGGATCTCGGTTGTTGATTCGTCCATAGTCTGTCCTTCCTTTCCGGATGTCTTTTATCTGGTCTTGTTGCCGAGCAAAGGCAGCAGCTTTCTCTGACCATTCTTTCCAAGATTCTGGTTCCTTTTCCATCCCCAGGATTCATTCTGTGAGATCTGGATCTAGTCCTCTCATGTAACATTCGATTAGAGCATTTTGATCCGAAATTCCTGATTTGGATACAAGGAGTCAGAAGTCAGTGTTGAATTTATTGAGAGGTTCAAGTCCTTTCCCTCTCATTGTTATTTGGTGCAACTTTCATCAGGAATCAGCAGCGGTGTGCTTGTCCAAGAAGATCTCTAAGAATTCTTTCTTGAATTCATTCCAGGTAGCTTTGTCTGGAGCAACGATTCCAGAGTCAAAGTTTTCATATGCAGCTTCAGCGAACTGCTTTCCCCGCCCCTTTGACATCCTATTGAGGGCGGTGTAGATCTTCTTTAGGTCATCATACTTGTCTTTGTTCATGAGGAAGTATGCATCCATGGCTCTGATTCAGAATTTGGCATCTGAGGCTTCTCCTGAGAATTCTTCTGGAAGTCCTGCTTTGAGTTCAGCCATTTCTGAGTGATCTGGGTTGGGCAGGGGGTTGCTTGGGGAAGTAGGGGTGTTTGGGGTTGAGGAGGGTGGATTTCTTCAAGACAAATGAGATCTTGGTGGAGGAGGAGGAGTTTCACTTTGAGTGAAGTGGGGTTGGTTCCTCCTGAGAGTCTCAGAGATAGATTCAAGTTATGATTGTTCCCTTCTGTCTGTTTTGTCCTCGGAGTCCTCATAAGGAGGGTCTTCCCTGTATCCGTACAAAATGATGGGCAACTGGTGGGGTGCCTTGCTGCGTAGTAGCAGAGGTATGAGGAGAGCTAGATCTTTTGTTACACATGCACAACGTCTAGTCCCATTGTGTCCTCAAAGGCAACACAAAGTCCTGTAGATCCAAAGGGTTCTCTGCTGAGACTCGAGACTCAGGCAGGATGAGACTAAACACTGCATATAATTGCGCAGATCTAGCTGGGGAATATACATGACAACTACTAGCTATTTATACAGCCCGGAACCATCTCAGAACGGAAGGGCGGTGGGACAGGACACATGGTATGCTACAACAGCCTCATGGATCAATGGTAAGAATGGGATAACACTGCCATCAGAAGGAGGATGGCAGGAGGAGTGGAGGTCTGTGGACAAAGTGGTTCTGGGGACACATGGTAAGAGTTACAAAAGCAGAACGAAAGAGGAACAGGGTGAATCAAGAATAGAAATCTCCATATGACCATATGGAGCATAGTCTTTGGGGAATAGAATCCAATAGCATTCTAGAGGTAGTCCGTCCTCAGGCTTCCATTCAGATAGAAGAGTGTTGAAGAGTTCCGATGGTTCCAGAAGTCCAGAACCTTCAGAACCACGGGAAGGTATCTCAGAAGTGTCAGAACCATGGGGACAAGTTCTGGAACCTTCGGAACTGCACTTACTTGTAACAGTCTACCTGGAATGCAGATGGGCCCTGCCAATGCTCTATCTCACAAGGACAAGATAGATACCACCCATGATAATGCCAATGGCATCCTACTACCAGATGAACTGTTCATCTCTTCCTTGGACTTGGCATTAACCAAGAAAATCCACTCATTCACAACTAAAGACCCCTTCATGTTACAAGCATTAGAAGCTATGTATCAAAGCATGCCTCCTCTCCCATGATCCACCTTAATCGATTGGTCCTTTAACAAAGGACAACTCTATTTTAAACATAGGTTGTACATTCCAGAAAATGCCTGACAATTTCTCATCAAAGAACTACACTTCTCACCAGCCATCAGACACATGGGACATTTTTGAACCCTTGCCAACCTGGAAAAAGATTACTGGTGGTGTCATATCCCTAATCCTAGCCAACTCCGGCCCTCCGATCCTCAACTCCTGTCCTCCGCTTTTCTGTTCCTCTGGTACTCCGGTACTCCGCTTTTTTGTACATTCTAATTACGTTACTCTTTGTTCTCCTTTTGTACTAGTCTCATCTCTTAGATTTCTCCAATCCTGTGTTCACACAGCTCCGCTTATGTTTACTTTCTGTCTCCATTTCCCTGGCTCCACTTACTTATGTTTCCCGTCATTGCCTTTGTACACTGCCTTCGACCTCTGTATATATAGTCCTGTCATGTCACCTGTACTTTAGCTAGTTATCGACTTAGATGACTTAGACAATCTAGACAACTCAGACTTCTCCTGTCTCCCCTTCTGCTCTTCCTATTTCTGCTCCTCTGAAATCCGGGACCACCAACGATCCGACAAGGGCACAGCGCTCCACTCCGAGTCGCTGAAGCCAAAGTCCCACTAGTCCCCCTTTCACCAAGACAACTCCGGAATTTCTCGGACCTCCTTCAGAGTTCATCCACCAAGTCCGGCCCAGTCTTAACAGGTGGCCAGGAATGACCTTGTTTGTACGACATTACATCACCGGATGCCCAACCTGTCAGGCCTCCAAGGTTAACACCCATCCCACTCACCCCCCTCTACTCCCTCTTTCCTCCAAAGCGACCCTCCCTTTCCAACAAATATCAATCAATCTCATCACCAGATTACTCCTCTCCTGGGGATTTGACAGTGTTATGGTCATGGTTGACCATGGTCTTACAAAGGGGGTAATTCTCTGCCCTTGTACCAAAACAATTGATGCTGCTGGAGTAGCATGCCTCTTTTGGACCATGTCTTCAAAAGGGTCAGACTTCACGACAAAATCATATCGGACCAAGGCCCACAGTTTGCCTTGGTATTCACCAGAGAACTCACCCACCTACTCCACTATGATGTAGCACTATCCTCTGCATATCACCCTCAAACTGATGGAGAAACAGAACATGTACAGTGAGCAACAAAACTGTTGCAATGTTAGCAACATTTTGATTGTTGGACAAATATCTCATTAACGATTAAATGCGATAACCCTAAACCTAGCCCAGTCAAAAGCCCTTATCAAGGGCTTCCTAAAATGTATATATGTTGCTTATTTAATTCTTTCTATTTCCGGAGATATTGGCTAATTAAGCAAGAGTACTCATTGCAACAGTTTTGTTGCCAACACCTTGCAATACTGAAACTATGTGTTGTGAGAATTTATTACCTTATCCATTGGTCATGTGATGCATAATAAGTCAAATATGGTACAAACACATCAAAATATCTCCGCTTTTTCTGCTACTTCCACCATGAAATCCCTTTCCATTGAACAAATCAATCAAATCATCTCCTACCTAGAAATGGGTTATTCCACTCGTCAGATCTCTCATTCTACTGGTGTAAACCACTCCACCATCAGTTGACTTCGCTCCAAACACTGTCCAGACCTTCCCAAAGCTACTGGTGGTTGCCCATCCCTCATTTCCCCCACTAATATGTGCCATGCCATTCGTTTTATTGGTACTGGAAAAGCTGAAAATGCTGTCCAGGTCACCAAGACTCTTCAGGATATCAAGAACCATCCCATCTCATCCCAGACCATTCATCATCATCTCAAGAAAGCTGGTATGAAGGCTGTGGTGAAGAAGAAACACCCTCTTCTCTCTATGCGTCATAGGAGAGAAAGATTGGACTTTGCTTTAAGCCATCAGGACTGGACTCTGGATGACTGGAAG
>JBBPMJ010000514.1:0-23922 GCA_038090255.1 Austroboletus niveus | reverse complement strand
CGGAGAACCGGAAAGGATTGAACTCGTGAGCATTGGGGTACACTTCGTCGTCGTAGTGGAATTCTCGGGCAGGCCCGACGACGAACACTCCCTTGGGTAGAACAGTACCGTCAGACAACGTCAATTCTTTGGCTACCTTGCACGTTGCAGTAGCTGTCACTCGATGAGTACACCAAAACTGTTTCCCACCATGACATAAAAAACTCACTGGTACCAATTCCGGCCATGCGCTGACATTCCCTCACAAAGCTGTCAACCTTTTGCATCTTCCCGACCGACGCTTTCGACCACCCCTCTTTCGCTACAATTGACTCCACTTCATCTCGAAGAGGTTGGATGTACTCCGGGTATTGCGCCAAATGTAAGAGTACATGAGAAAAGGTCTAGAGAATGAATTGTCAGCTATAATGTCTAAGGTCTAAATAGGGAGCAATGATGTACCATCGAGGTTGTCTGCAATGTTCCAAAGAATGAATATCATGAGGTCCAAAAAGATCAAGAAGATACAAGACACACGTGGATTGCCGCAAAGTTCATGGACAGTAGACGGAGGGTGGTGAATCTGAGCGTGTCATTGGGTTCCATGTCTAGCATCCACGACAAGGCATCGTTCTGCCAGATAGTTGTCAGAGCAAAAAAAAAATCACACCAAAAATACGACGAACTGGTTTTCCGGTCCAATCATCTCCATGCTCCTTCATAAGCTTCCGTCGTTCTTGAATTACAGGAGCAAGCAACCTCATGCCAAGCTCTACATTCCGCGGAATTTCACTCCTGTATTTTAAAACAAGGCTGTGAACGTCAGCACCATATTCAATACATCAACTGCAATAACCTACGAAGCCAGAAAATCTGGGACAAACCGAATCTTCGATGCCCCATGTGCAATATTTAACGTGTATTGCACACTGAGACTTATCCACTCAGGGTTTCGACCTGTCGATCCAAATGAGTAAAAGTAAATTATAATATGAGTGTGCATACACAACGGAAGTCCGACAAATGCCCTGTTGGTTGTTCTGCTTACGACTTGGAAGACGGTGTCGACGGCGGGAATACATTTCCACTCTAAATTCACTCAGTTTATCAAAAGGGCACGTTAGATGGAATACTATTCCTCACCTTCGTCCTTGAGAGCTAAAACTTCATCAAAGCCTGTGATAATTTCATCTCGTACTTCGTCAAATAAGCTACCAATGTTTCGAGTAAGGCGAGAGACAATTGCATGCGAAATTGAGCTAGGCATTTCTACGGCGCCCGTGGTGTAATGCATTCTTAGTCCCTTTAGATAGGATTTATTGAAGGTCTGTTCGACGGCAGAAAATTGTGACACTACTCACATCATGGAATTTTACCGAATCTTCACGTGCATTTTCCGCCTCTTGAATGTGCTTGCGATCGCCTAGAACGACGACCCAACTGGAACGAAATGAGATCTTGAACGGCCGATTTTTATACTAGCATGGCTGGTTATTACACATTCGTTGAAAAGTTAAAATTACCTACCTTCGCATATCCTTCGTGAATCAACTTGGTACAATCTTCCTCGTATGGTCCCGGCCACCTAGTCGGTCCAACTGTTGGAAAGGCGTCAAGCTAAGCGATATCTAATTAGTCCCCGGCATGAAAGAACTATCGTATTGCGAGCAAGCGCTTCGTACCTTTGGACTCGCAGACAGTTTGGAAACGACAACTATGGCCGCAACAACGCCGGCGAGAATGCATGCTACACTCTGCGTTTTGTCTCCCAGCAGCGTTGTTGCGATTTCAGATAGCATTGTAAATATGGAAAGGGAAGAAACGATCCACCGTATTCAAGCCACGAAAATTCGCTAAATATGTGGCTCAGCCCGCCATAAGGCTGTTCGAGCGAACCGAATTGCGGCATGCCACTAAACCATATGCCGTATTAGGGAAACGAACGCGTCTGCTGCCAGGAACCCCGTCAATGCGTCGAACTGTCAATATTTCAATGTCCACGCCCGAGATGGTTTTTTTTAGCACGGCTGGTGGAGATAATCGGGCGAAAAAGGAGGTGCGCGCCTGGGCAAGGGCAAGGGCAAGGGCAAGGTACTATCGCCATACTGGAGTCTTTACCAGGGAATCGGAAATTATGGCAGCCCATTACCAGAAACAACTGTACTCGGAGTTTGAAACCTGGATGAAAACTTTGCAGTGTACAGCCGGGGCGTGCAGCCAATCGGAGCGTGACGTCCCCGTAAGTTTTTCGACTTTACACTTGTTCAAATGTATATACTTATAAATTTTCGGTGAATCGGGTGATGTCCCTTGCGGACGGTCACAAACGGACAGATCTGGCAGAGTTCGGGTGAGTCCTCAAGCCTTCAAGGGGCTCGTACGGGAGAACGTTTCACACGCGAGCGCCGCCACCCATACATGCGCACTCCACTCGCGTTCGATGACGGGCGAGCAGGCGACGCAGCCTACCGATAGGCTCTCGGACCAGCGTATGTGACTTTAACCTTTGTGGCTGCGTCTCGGGAGGACGTACGATCAGGCTGTGGACGTTGCCGTGGGCCCTCCAAGATCGATTCGTTTGTGTTTTGGACGGTGGATAGACCTGAGAACGGTGTGCGGCGTCGAAGGAAGGTAAGTTTTCTTGCCCGTACTACGTCTTTTTTCGTCGACCTTTTTTATTCGTGGTAGATACATTCGTGTAAGACCAAGAGCCTCACTGATTTTACGACGAATAGACAGTTATTACGGAGGAGTGTTAGGTATGTGAACCGTTCGTTGTTTACTTTTCGCTGACCTGATCTTTTTGTTCAGAATTGATGACTATGACACCTAGATTGCGATACGTTGCGGGGATGCCAAGCGTTGTTGACGAGAACGACTAGAAGACGTCTGATACACGAATCTTACTCTTACTGTAAGATCAAGGCTTCCTTATCTGCGAGAGTTGGAATGGTGGGCACTTAGTTGGTCGAGATGGAAACTCGACTGATCTTACCGCATCATCAGCCTCCGAATAAAAGGCCACGGAAGCCTGCCTCTCGTTCTTCCCTCCTGTCGTTCGTTGTCGTCCCTTCCTTGTAAAGTGGCCCTCCTTGGTATTGGCCACGATGAACTAACAAGCCTCGCATTTGTTTGCAGATACTTCCTAGAGAAGACCAGTATGTTCATCACTTTGTCGATGTTGAAACTTCTCGCCCTCGCCTCCATTTTTGCTCGCGCGGATCCCAGTCCTAATAATCCTGGTCCGGGAGACGTCCTTATCGAGGAAAACCCCTGTCTTGTCAGTTGGGACGTTGACCAAACCGGGGATTGGACAACCATGCACATCGATCTCATGACGGGAAACAATTTCGACATGGTTTTCTTGGCGAGTACGTCTGCTTCCCTGACTGTGACGTATTTATTCGTGGATGCTACTCCGCTGATGCGCATAGGTGTCGGCGTCGTGGATGCAACTGACCGGAACAAGACCGTTTTCAGACACCCATGCCCAAAAGTCAGTAAGGTCTCTATCGTTGACGTTCACGTGCATAACGTTCGAATCTATAGGTTATTCCTCATTCCCCCATCTACTTCTACCAGTTCTCGACACCCTCCTCGTCGAACAAGACTTGGACTGGACGATTCGTGATCACTGATCATTCAGGCGAGGTCGTTGCGCCTTCCGAGTCCATCCAACCTGACGGCCAGCACATCCCGTGGGGAAAGGGCGCCCTAGACAATGGGACTGAGCCTTATGTCTTTCCTTCTTCGTTTGGAGCCTCGGGTGCCCTGAATGGCTCCTCGTCGGCTGCGCCCCCGTTTGGAGTCTCGGTCGCTCTAGCTAGCCGGTCCTCGGCCACCGTTTCCTCGTTTGGCGTCCCGGTGAGGAATTCAACTGCCCCTTTCGTGGCAGTGGCTACGACGCAATCGTCTGCACCTACTTCGTCTGGTCTTGCGCCCACGGTACCGAGCTCAAGTGGCGTTTTAAAGGCTGGCCAAAATGGTGCGATGGGGATGCGTTGGTCGGGCACTCTTCTTGCGTTTGGGGTGTTTCGTTTCGCGGTGATGTTCTAGTACGGTGACGTGGATCCTCTGGTGCGGAGGCGTTAGTGTCGTCGAATGCCGTTGTACACTCATCCTCAATTTTTGCTCTTTTTCTCGATCCAATGTATCGTTCTCTAAAGCCATATCATTCCACTAAGAAGCATGACCAGGCACCGAGTGGTGTCACTCATCTCGACGTTCAAACGTTCCCCCGCGCGTCCTGCTGGGCCTTCACCGATGTGGCCGAACCCTGAGGCCTCGAAGTCTAAGCCCTTGAACCTTTCACCGATGCCTCCAGGCAAATTTTGACCGAATCTTTGGCGATGACCATTTTGCATCAGACTGAAACCGTCGACAATGGAGCCGACGTCTTGAGTTACTCCAATGCGAGATTGGCACAGAAAAGTACGACGGCAGACCTGATTGCTGATCGCAAAACGGACAAGTATATGAGCCTGTTCTCAAGTCAGACGGGGTGTCATGGCTTCGAGTAGTGCATTGAGTGTAGTTAGTTGCAGAGGGTACTAACAGTGAGTGAGCTACAGTGCAAGCGTAAAGCAAGACGATAACGACAGCGTAATCAATCGACAGTATACCTGATGTGAGGGGTACCATTAAGTAGATGCCGGGAAGCGTAGCGTGCAAGGCCGAATTAACCACGTTGGACCGATAAAACTAGTTGGTGGGTAAAGCGATAAAAATCGAGTGGGGCATGTGTAAAGGCAAATATGGGTCCGTCTCAAGCCCAGCGGAGCACGCCTTCGTATATCCAGAACATGACTGTTGCGTTCGGTACGACACGCATAAGGTGAGCGCTGAGACCCCCGTATAACGATCGTGCGCCTTCTTCCGCAATGACTGTCCGCAGCGTTTGCCAAAGGCCGGTGTACTTGACGACGCCATTCACGCTTGGTTGCCGTAGCCGTGTCCGCAGTACCTGTATGTTACGCAAAAGGCCATCAGAACAGACAAGTAAAAAGGAGCAAGTATATCACCGAGACGCACCTCGTGGGGATAGGTTATCAAACTCGCCACACACTTGGCCGTACCGGCGCTGCCAAGCATACCTAACCACTCTGAGATACCACCTCGACCTTGCGTATCCGCAGAGAGCCGCTTAAGCCGTTCGTAGAGAACCCACTGTATAGTACCCTCGGTGACACCAAGATAGCTCGCACTCAGACCCTTGTAGAAACCACGAATGCCCTCTTCTCTACATATTTGCTTGATCATGGCATAGCTTCCCCCGATACGTGATGTGGGCCGCCGGGCCGTTGCATCCCGAGAAACATTCGAGGCCAAGGTACTCGACGTGGTTGTAGAACCAACGTTCGAAACGACTTGCCGACGTTCCTCGACAAGCTGGAGTCGCGTCTTAACTACCCAGATGGGGTTTGTCGCCGTGCTTGTGATGATACCGGCGATGGCTGCGGCGGTGAGATGGACGTACGAGTTTTCTTGCCCGTTGTTAAACTGGTTAGCGATTATCTGCTTGCCATTGCCATAGGTAAAGAAGTTGATCGAGCGGGCAGGAATGACGCCAACCAAAGTGGGGCCGAGACCTTTGAACAGAGCACGAGGAGACTCGTTGCGATAGATATCTCTGTCGTGCAAAAACAAGCAGTTGAGGAGGTCCATATAAGTAGAGTGATGGAAACGGAAAGAGGCATACGGACCGAAGAATATGGCCCGTCTCCACGAAATTCCATAGCAAACCGCCGGAACGATGCGGGAGAGCAGCAACACCTCCGCCAACCATCCCGACTGAGACATGTTTTTCCTGGAAGAGACTCGATTGAAGCCGTGTCTTGACGACGTCAAAAGGGCTCGTCACGATGGCGCCGCACATACCGCCAAGGCTAATGAAGTACAAATTATGTGAGTGAGAGAGGCTCGAGGGTACAGCGCGATCCGCTCACCCGCCAGCAACGAAATGTTGCCATGATTTTGCGGGGAGAAAACGGGAGGATGGGGATGGAGCACCGCTCGTCGTCACCGGTGATGAGCTCGTCATTGGTCTATGAAAAAGAAAAAAAAAAAGAGTCGTCGAGCCCCTCAGCTACCAAATTTTTTGAGCGTTCAGGAGAAGAAGTGCATTCACTTTCTTTTCCTTTCCTTAAGGTACTATCACGTGACTACTGATCGGCTTGGCAATACAGGTCGACTTGCCATCCGACGACGAAAAACTCAATGTCATGTTTGTACTTTCCATCGTAAAGGTATTTCTTTCTTCCATTACCACCGCTACCACCATCATAATTATTACAGGACACGATACCAGTCTTGCCAGCCAACTTTGGCACCGCAGCTCACCAAGCAATCACAGACGAAATCAACAAGAAATACGCAAACAGGGTCCTACACGACGTCGGTTTGTGTATATGTGTCTTTGATCTTGTCGAGGTCGGAGAGGGAAAGGTTCGATACGGGGATGGGTGTCTTTGGTATAAAAGTGCTCGTTGTTGCTCTCTCTTCCATCGACCTTCTAACGTAATCATATAGCCAAATTTCACATGGTCGTCTTCAGACCCTTTGCGTCGGAAGTGATCCTCGCAAAGGTAAAATCCTCTGACGAGGATGGAATACGACGTGCGTCTTTTCTCCGCCTTTCCTTTTAAATTTTACATGTAATCTCCTGACTCATCCACCCCAGTCAGCGTCAACTTCTTCGACGATGTGTACATCCCCCTTGCATACCTCCCTCAGCCTTCTACATTGTACGTGTCCTGTCCATTATTGTGACCTTTCTTGTCATTGCTACACACAGTGACCCAAACGAACGTGCACACTTTTGGCTCCCAGAATCCGAAGCGACGACATCGCACGGACTCCTCGAATCACCCACCGCAGACCGTATGTATATCGACCAAGGCGAGATCGTACGTGTACGCGTCGAGGCGGATGAGTTTTACGACGACGAGCCTGGTCCGCCCAAGGCTACAGAAGGCGTCGTGATCAAGCACGAAGCACGAAGGGCCCCGTATACCATCATCGTGCGTGTCCGCGGACCCGTCTCATTCTCTTTGCACAGATGTTGACTATGTCCGTGCAGTGTTCAATAGCAGAACAAGGACTGGGACCAGTGTCCTGGTGGAAGAGTTCACAGCAGGGCGGTGATATAGACCAAGGCGGATGAATTCAGAGGATGCCCGATCTTTGGCTTGGGGTCTTTCCCGGCTGGAACTGAGATTTTCGTTTGAGAAAGCAATGCATAAAATGGTCGTTGCGGCTGAAAGCAGCTACAGGAAAAGGCTGCCGCGTGTCAGCTGTCAGAACACTAGTCTTCAGGATATTCCCCCTACCGAGACTTGCATCCGACGGGTACCGCCTCTCTGCCGACCCCCTAACGGGTTTGATACCTCGGCGGCGGATACACCCAGTAGTCATTCCAACTCCGAACAAGTCCCGTATGTATCTCATTCGACAATAAAATACTTGTCCATACCGGAACACACTGAAGACATCGCGAGGTTTCACATACTCATACTAGTGTATCAAGTGCTTGTCTTAACATAATAATCGTGAAACCGAAATAACGACGACACCCGATCAGTCCATTGCAATCAAATCAAATCCATCCATTCATTCTGAATCTTTTACTTCCAAGCTAAGATTTTTTGCTCCGATACAGCAACAGCAGAAATTGGCATATGAAGACGAAAATGTATAACATTATCCAACAAAACAAGACGACGACGCTGAATTCCCATTTGAAATGATTCGTATTTCCCTTCTAGACTGCACACTTTCTCCTTCTGAACAGGACTTGGGCAGAAGGATCAGGAACAAAGTTACAATTTATTAGGACCTTCTCTGGTGGGGCTTCCAACTTGATATCGTAATGCACAACAATCTTGGCTAACATCGTTTTGAGCTCGTTGGCAGCAAAAAATCGGCCAGGGCTGATTGAAGAAATGATATGTATGAGATGGACGTTGTCGAGAGCATGATCGCAAAGAAGGCGCCCGCACGTACCAAGCGTGTTTACCATGCCCGAATGGCAAGTAGTCCGGGGTCGTCGACACGAACTGGTGTTTCGTACCTTCGCCATCTTCCTCACGCATATTAGAGAACCGGAAAGGATCGAAGACGTGTGGGTTGGGATATAATTCCTCGTCGGTATGCAACGCATGGGAAGGCGCAATCATCAATGTACCATTAGGTACTAACGTCCCGTCGGACAAGGTGAAGTCTTGGGTTGTCTTGCGCAACAGACTCACTAAGCAAGCGACGAGGTCAGCCAGTCCTAGCACGGATAAGATGATGTCAATAGCTTACCAAAAGCAATACCGGTTAGACGTTGGCACTCCTTCATAAAACTGTCGATCTTGCGCATTCTTGCCAACGAGGCCTTCGTCCATCCCTCCTCCTGGACAATAGTTTCAACTTCCTCACGAAGTGGCTGAATATACTGTGGGTGTGACGCTAAGGAGAAGAGCGCTTGAGTAAAGCTCTGCATGATGGCGTTATCAGACAGAATTTGAACCTGGAAATCTTATAGTAACGTACATGTGAGCTAGTCTGCAACAAACAAATTAGTCAAGGAAGAAAGAGAACACGGGAAGACGGACGTGAATTGCAGCAAAACTGATGGACAATAAACGGTGAGCTATAAATTTGAGCCCATCCCCTTCAGAATCAACTTCCTGTTCTATCAACCATTGCAACATGTCGTTCTGTTAAAATAAGAATTGTTATTATATAAAAAATGCAAAGATGCATGACGAACAGGTTTCCCTTCCCAATCTTTTCCGTGCATTTGAATGAGCTTTACTCGTTCCTCAACGACAGGCGCAATGAGCTTCGTAGCACGCTCTCTCGTCTTCCGACACTTATTTAAGAAACGCGCAATAAAGCTGTCGTGGAGTGTTAACCCCAGTCTTCAAACGAGTATTACTCAGGCACTTACGGCGATAGAGAAGCAGGAAGACTTTTAAGTATACCTGCCTCTTCGTCGACGTAATGGGTGTATTTTAGAGCGAGATCCAACCACTCGGGGTTTCGACCTGTCATTAAAAGCTCAGTTTAAGGCAGACCAAAGAAAACATGTGCATGCGTACACAACGGGAGCCCGACGAACAGTCTGTGGCTTACTCTGCATACAGTCTGTTCGACGAAATAAAGGCCGGATACAGCCTTCCACTCTGAATTTCTCGATTTAGAAAACGGTGTTGGGTAGTAGTAAAACCATATTTTCTCACCGTCACCCTTGAATTTCAAAATGTCGTCGAAAGCAGCATCGGCCTCATCTTGTATATCTTCGAACAAGGCAGCGAGGTTGCGGGTAAGTTGACTGATGATAGCTTCAACTTGGTGTCCGTTGCTGAAGTACCCGTTCCCCATGGTAAATCTCGACTTCACCATCTTTGTACAGAATTAGACAGAAATCCAACGAAAAAGAAATATCATAGGGCGCTCACATCATCTGACGCCGCAAAGAATGTGAGCGCCTCGTTGGGAGCCTTTCTTATTTCCTCCAGGTGTTCGCGTTTGCGGAAAACAACCATCCAGCTATAACCAGCCAAAACCTTGAATGGTGTAGACTTGTACTGCGAACGGCGCTGCGTCATTGCGCATGCACACGGAAATCAAAAGTCCACTTGCTTTGTCGTAACCCTCTTGAATAACATCTATGAAGTCGGGACGCTTCATACATAACTCAAGAAAACTTCTTGGTCCGGCAGTGGGAAAAGCATCAAGCTGAGCAATGAGTTAGAACTGGGGCTATGCGAAATTTTATACATACATTAGGACCCTTGCACAGACGTAGAACGACTCCAGCAACAACGGTACATGCAAGGAGGGACAACGCGACACTGGTGTCGAGCATTTCGAAGAGTGGGCCCCAGCGTAAGAATCGGGTGTGGAAGACTCAATAACTTCGTTGGATTTTATCCGTCAGCTTTCTCGGCATAAGGTTTTGGAGTTGGCGGTGACGGGCCCTGGTTGGCGGGTGTTACGTTATCGATCACTATTCTTGCTACCAGAATGTCAGAATCTTACCCTTTAAGTTGCAATGAGGCATCACACTATGCCTAATGAGGTCAATGAAGGCGACGTAAACACGCATGTTTCCGCATTCACGCATCACACTTATCATGTAGGCCCTTTTCATTTGTGCAACCGGTAAGCGAGCCGAGAAAGGGCGGCCTTCTCCCATTCGCCCCCGAGTACAGTCTTCCACCGCCCGGAAATACCACGCAACACCAGACCGTAGTACGCAATTTGCTGTGAGGAAATCAGGAAGAGTATACACCGACATGTCCCTAGGATTCGTGCCCCGCGAGAGGGCCAAACACAAGCTACTAAGCGAGCAAACTGGCAATGCCATGGGACACGTCGCGGGGAGTGTAGCGATGGCCGGGTGTTGAACGTCGCGCACGTCACCTTGTACACCTCACGGGACGATGAACTCGATGTAGAGAGCCTGACGAACGCTCGTGAATCGACCATGTTGTCGTCACGGTACAGCACACCGGCGAAGCTGAGCGTGTCGTCTGGAGGTTGCGTTGGCGTACATTTTCGTGAGGAGAGCAAAAAAAAAAGGCATTTATCTTGTAGACAGTGGGCATGTCATGCGATCTCAGGGATGGACAGCCGGAAGACTCGGAGCACGGGTGCGATGCAAACATGCTTGAGGACATATGCGTGGGCGGACGAGCTTGAAGCCCCCTGTTGTGGGAATGCAAAGTTTTCCAGTCAACAGTCTGATCGTCCCAACTATTTTTTTCCAAATGAGGACGCCTGAACCAGACTAGATCGTCGCAAGTAAAAAATGGAGACGCGAGTACGAGAAGAACCAGCATTGTCAGGCGAAATTGGTCTTATCTGGGATGAATAAAAGTAGGGCATACCTGCGGACGAATGATACGTTTGTTAATTTCAGGAAATAGGAGGGAGGGAGGCTGCCCGGGCCTTTGATCTTGCGATAAATTTGATCGGCGACCATCATTCCAATTCTGACGGGTTACAGCTCCGATCTCGCAATGAGTCTCCTCTACAGGTCAAATCGCTTGGCGTTCCCACAACACAGGTATACATGGTATCATATAGGTAAAAGTACTAGGTGAACCTGAAAGTTCACGTCAGCGTAGAGACTAGCAGACGAGATTTCATATGCGTACCTGACACATCTATTCCTCTAACTCGTCATACGAATGAATCTGCCGCGAATTGTGATAAAAATCGAGATTATAATAAAGACAAACGACCAGAGAACTCACTTCGGCAGCCAACCCAACCCACTCCTTCATTGTCATTGCATATTCGTCCCTCCCCTCGTCCATGGGTCTATCCGGCGTCCAAAGCATAAACGAATCAAAGGTGGACGAGGGTATCCACTTTTTCGCTTGAGACACCGATTGTACGTCCGACTTGCAACGCCCATCTTCGTCTGCACCGTCAGATTCGTCCACAACATCGTCCATAGCCGCACGTTTCGATCGACGCGTCGGTCGGCGTGCGGCCTTTTGTGCCAAGGACCTCGAGGGTATCTCGTCTTCCTGTCTTTCATGCGCTTCGGATGGCGCTCGCAAGACGAGCCCGCCATACCTTATGGGAACATCTACAACCTGTCCATACATCTGTCGTCCCCGAAACGTCGCCACGAGGCGCGCACGTGAGGTCGGATTCGTTTTGGACGCGTTTTCCGGCCCGATATCGATAGGCTGTGTCGCCTGCTCGTCCGTTGTTGGTTCTGCAGCGGTGTCCACGAGATCTGGATCCATGTCCATTTTGTCGACGTCGGTGGACGATTTGGAGGATTCGTTCTCCAACGCTATCGTCGCGAGACCATATTTGGTCTCACTCGACGAGCCCATTTCCACCAGCGTGGCTGAACTGGACGAGCGCAGAGACGAAAGAGTACCAAGAGCAGGCTTGGGACGAAAGTAGCGAGCGACGGGGGCAGGTCCGGAGTAGGAAATGTGAAATGGCATCAGGGAGGGCGTACACCTAGCCAAGTCTCCATTCGACTCGCGCGGCGCAAATTCCAGCTTGAGCGACATCGTACAAAAAGACTTGAAAAGTTGTGCTTGAGTGGAAGTTTTCCACGGCCCGGAATTGGCCCGGAAACTATAGTACGAACAGTCTCAGGCTAAGATGTCCATGTCTGGCACTTTTTTCGAATCCAGTGTTTCATAGTACTTGATTTTATGAACACTGAAGCCTATCGCCGGCTCACCTCTTATGACAGAGATGTCCATTTGATCTTTGTTCCCGCTATGTAGGTAGAGTGTATTAGACGGAAAATATTTACCCAATTACCTTGCAAGGTTCTATCACTCTTGCGTCTCCCTATGCATGTCAGACATGATTGCATTAAGTATTACTCGTATACACTTGTCGTTATCCAGCTCGTCAGAATCAAACTTGTAAAACAGAAAACAAAAAAAAGTTCCCAAACGAAAACTCAATCAATGCCTTCTCACCACCGCAATCTGAAAATCCCATCCCCCAACGATATACTTGACCTCGACCAACCTCCGAATTTCCCGCCACCCAGCCTCCTCGGCATCTCCGAGATCCGTCACGACGTAGATGAAATCAGCAGGCGAGAGCAACGAGCGCAAGAGAGACCCGATCAGGAATGCAATGAGCGCGACGATGACGAGAATAGAAAGCGAATACGTTTGGGTACGGGGTTTCGTGACAGTCGTCGTCGTCGTCGCTGCTGGTTCGGGCGTTCGCGTTTTGTCCTCGACGAGGCCGCCGGGTACTGGAGGAAGTGTGCCAGAAGATCGACGGGAAGGCGCGAGCGATGGCGGTCGCGTCGAAGACGTCCTGGTAGACATGGTCATCGTCCACCAGACGAGCGGATTAGGATACGCGTTCAGGAAACCAAACAAGCCTCCCGTCGTGGCCGTAGGCCCAGGCGTTTGCACAGCGCCGCCATTCTCGGAAGACTCCTGTCGCGATAACCCCACATCAATACGATTCTGACAACATCCAAATAGGGCTTACCACGGAGGGCGATTTGTCTGGCGTTTCCTGCTGTGGACTCTTCTCCTCTAGAGTATTTGGATCGCTACCCTCGTCAGGAGCCGCCACGACCGTCGACTCGTCCAACATATGGTCCGCACGAGCAAGCGGCACCCCAAGCACCTCCGGAAACGCGTCCTCATCGTCAGCATTCCTGAAGAAAAAAGGGCGTACATAAATGCCACAAACGAACACACAGGTCGACGACGCACCTCTGCAACAACAACATCCTCGACACCCGATCGTCCTGCAACTCATCCCGTCCGAGCGCACTCAACGATTCCTTTTCAGTCGCAACACCGACGACGACGCCATCCACCTTGACGGTAACCGTTCCGTTCTTCCTACTCACGCCTTTCCGACCACCATCCCCGGGCGGTCGAATGTCGACATGGACGACGTACCCCTTGTCTTGCAAATCGAGGAACCACTGCGGTTTAGACGACGCCCCGTGCGTCTCGCCCGTCAGCGGATCTTGAACGGTCGAAATTTGATACTGTGCAGTCGGTAACATCAATCGCACCAGGTGGCGCGGCGGTCGGTCTGCGTTGGGTCCCGATGAGTGCAGCGGTGACGCCGGGACGGTATACACGCTCGTCGAAATCGGTAGCGCACCCGCGTCTGTAGAGGACCCTGCGTTCGCCGTCGGAACTAGCGAGATCAGTTTCGTACCCTCCCACACACTCGAGGTTATCCCCACGTCGTATCCCTCGGGATACAGCTTCGTGTCGACGACGACCTCGGCAACGACAAGATCCGTAGAATGCCTGAGTTCACCCTTGACCGTAAACGCAGTCGACGACGACCGCATCCGTTCGCCAGACGGTGACCGACGTACCGATGCAGAAGACTCTCTCCGCTGATCAGACGTCACGGGCGGCGACGCCGTGGCCAGCTCTGCACGCCAAGACGTTCGTCTTTCTGGACCACTCTTACCCATCCGAGGCGTCGACGTCTCGTCCCTCGAATTCCCCGCGCTCGAGCTGCTCGTCGACGTCAAGATGACTGAGGCACCATACACCCTCTCCCCAGGATCATACCGACTCGTGACCAAAGTTCGCTGTTCGTCCCTCTTCCTCACCCTCCACGCGCTTGACAGCCCACCCGACCCGACCGGCACCACCGCCTCTACGCTCGCGCTCGGCGCCTTGGGCTCCGACAAGACTACGCCCGCGGCAGGCAACCGTACCAACGGCAGCGGTGACATGCCCTTGATGTACGTCTCCACGGCTCCGACGGCCCTCGCTAGTCCAGCGTTCATCATCGAGTTAACAGCCACGGGTATGCTCCCCGCGTGGTCGACCGCGACGACGCGCGTGACACGCGTTGATGGGATCGTATAATTCTCCTTCGTATACGGGTCGAGCGTCTCGAGAACCCACCCGTCGATGAACACCCGCCCGAGTGGGTACGTGTACGGGTTGTACTTGGCCGCGCTAAACGACGCCACAGAGTCGGGATGGAACGACGCCGACACGCAAAACAGCACGACGCGCGTATCTTGCGACGACCCTGGCTCGCTCGTTGGCACGCTCACCTCTCCGACTAATCCCACCGGCTGCGGGAGCTTGGACCTCGCCAGCACGCTCGCAACCAGGAGCCCCCGATCTCGAAACGGAAAGCCTCCCTTGGTGGTGACGAACGCTGTATGACACTTGGATCCAAATTCCTCGAGGACGATCGCGGACCCGAACCGGTCGTCCCATGTCTGGCGACACGCATATGACGATACGACAGACGACACTTCCTCCGCCGACACGCCCTCGATGACTTTCTCGCCCTTGTGGACCGGCACGAGAGTGGACAACTCGGCAAAGACCTTGCGCTTGACAGACACACCGTTCTCGCTGACGGTCGTCCACCCTTCCTCGGGCCGCGTCTGGAGGTCCCGAAGCCAATGTAATGCCTCGGCAACGTGCTGCATGGGCGGCCGCGACACCGACGGCAAAGCTGCCTCGGTCATCCCGGCACCGTTTGACGGCGTGATCGCAGCGACTGCGCTTTGCGTCGTGCTCGTCGCTTGCTCGACCGCGGTCGACCAAAAACTCGCCAGAGGGCTCGAAAATCGGGGCGGTGAGAGCCACGACGAGGCATTTGCCAAACCACTTGACGAAGACGAGGATGGCTTGGGATCGGGCGGCTCGGGCGTCACTGGCTTGGATGACTCGGCACTGTTCGTCGCGCTCTCGCGCGAGGTATCAGAGAGCGCTGCACCGTCCGCGTCCCACTCGGCACGTCGTCGACGTATGGCACCCACCACTGGCGGTTGATCCAGCGGTACACGCGCAGGCTTGATGCGTTTCCGTTTGCTGAGCGCCTTGATCTCCGTTTCTGGTAGTTCTTCCACGTCCACGGTGATACGCGCGCCGTTGACCATCACTGCACCCTTGTCCCTCACCGAACTCATCGGGCCGCGTCGCACGATCACGAGCAGACGCTCATCAGACGAAACGAGGGCGTCGTGGGCGAACGTTAGCCAAAGTCCACCACCGAGCGACGAGAGGCGATGTCGCCGGAGAGCTATGACAGATTGTGGAGGTGGGTCGACGACGATGTCGAGCGAGGACGCCCATGTGTCTAAGTCGCACCGTATATCGCACTCGATCGTATGTACGTCCGTTGTCGAAGTCGAAGCTGTTGTCGTGGAATTGTTTGCCGTCGTGCCTTCTTCTCCGCTTGTAGTTGCGCCTGTGTCGGTCGTCGCACCCGCCATAGCCCCGCTAGCTCCATTGACTCCGTTCAACCCTCCTCTCCGCCCCTCCGATCCTTCATAGGCCACCTTAAACACACCCTTGTCGTGGTCATATCGCATCTCGAGCGCCCGTGCACCAGCCAATCGCGTCACGATAGGCGGACCGCCGCATTTGATCACGAAGTCGCCCACGCCCGCGACGGCACTCACCATCTGGGATGGAATGCTTGCCTTGTTGCTCCATCCTTTAGGATCGGACTGTTCGAGGAGCATCAGTTGTGTCGTGGACGGCGACAGCGCTTCGATGGCCCAGCCTTGCAAGTCCACTTGGGCCCGGATGAAATTAGGGTCTTGGGGCGGAAGGGTCGGGAACACATAAGGGTCGTCCACCGAAAATGCAAAGACATGTATCGTCGTGGGGGACTTGTACACGGTCTTGAGAAGGACGGTGTCTCGCCCACTGTCAAGATAGTTGTCGCGTCAGTCATCGACGCACGTGCGGACAAAGGTTCGACATACAAGACAGGCCACGCGGGTTTCGTCTTAAAGTGCCACAGTTCTGTGAGTTTGTTGACGTCTTCGAGGAGAACCGCGTCGTCGTGTTGCTTGTCCCAAAATGCACGCGCGCCCGGGGACACGAGCGCGGCATATAAATCCCAAAGACCCAATCCAACAAAAGTGGCTTCGGCACGGTATACCACGAGCGTCGGATCAATAGAATCGAGTTGTGTGACGGATACCCCTCTCACTTCCGTAGCTACGTTCAGACGTCATCTCGCGTTTTCACGAGTCAAACAACGACAGGACTCACTTCGTTTCCATTTGGCCTCTGGCTCTTGTAGTAGCGATGAGAAATATATATAACTTCGCTTTACTCTGGATAAGATTGACTTTTCGGCGGCTGCTGATCTCTCCCCAGATTCTTTCACCAGATGTTGTCGAATGGGAGTCGCTCCACTTCCAATGGTGCCAACAGAGCTCACCGAAGAGGACGTCTGGAAGCTTGCATCTGCCAAGCTGGATGCGTCTTGTAAAAGTTGTTGTTGAAGCGTGGAAAACGAGCCGGGATCACGTTCCTCGACCGCTTCGATCGTTTGAGGGAGACCATTCAGTCTGATGCCACTAGAGGGACCGGACAGCTCGACGATGATGCGTACTTTGAGGATGGAATGTGCGTCGGGGGGTGAAGAGTGCATGATGCGAAACACGGTCAGTTCAAGTGGCTTCACAAGACCCGCCAGCGTCTGAGATGGGGGTTTTCCGCGTAGGGCTGTCGCTGTCCAGGGGAGTTTCTCCACCATTTCCGACGAGGCTTTGGTGGTCACTTGAACGTCCCATCCTTCAGAGGCGGGAAGAAGAAACTCGACCGAGCGAGTGAGCCGTTTACGTTCGTGAAGTTCGTCGAGATTTTGGGTGTTGGTGCTGTCATCGCCATTTTCTTCTTCGAGGTGTACAAGATACTCGGTCGTCAATGCCTGTCTGTCGAGCTGAAACCTGACTCTTTCGACAGAGACGCTATAGCCATATCCAGCCAACATGGGCACTTTTGAGCCGCGCTTTTTAACGATTTTGTAGAGGCCCAACATCATGGTGCAAAGTTGTTGGCAGACGGTAGCTGTTGAGCCAAGATTCCATACGGCGCGAAGGTCGTGTTGCCAGAAGCATGAAATACGGAGGCGGGGTAGGGCGCTTGACAAGCGCTTTCGGAGGGCGTCGGACGAGGAGGTAGTGGTGGACACGGCAGAGGAAGGTTGGACGTATTGAACGCACCATGCGAATACTATTGAATGTGAAGAATGTGACATGAAGATGCGAGGTGATAAAAATACATACGTTCAACGTGTGATCTGACATAAGGTGGCGAAGGTCTAACGTAGGCGGGCTCATCAGCGGAACGGGGGAGGGAGGTCGTGACATCTATGATCGTTGAGGCGTCCTGGTGCAGTCTGGATATCGTAACCGAGTCTCTTGGACTTGAGAGAGATTCAGCGCTCGCACGGGGAGAAGAAGAGGAAGAGCACGGACTTTGCTGGCCATCCTAGCGTGAACTGCGTCTTTGATATTCGCGTTCTGCGGTCAAACATCTCGACGAGGTGTGCGCCCTCCACGGCCGGATCCCAATCCTGTCTGAGCTCTGGGGTCGTGATGACTGCCTTCCATGCGTCGAGGACTGCTGATTCGTCTGTTGCGGGCACGTCGAGAACGACGCGATACACGTTCTCGCCGGACTTTGTCGTCTTGCGATGTACGACGACGTCTGCGAGCTCCGGGCCAGGAGAGACCCTCGCCTTTCCCTTCGGGAGTGCGGGCGTGTCGGCTGGAAGAGAGACATGCTTCCACTCGCTGGCGTTGTGCGAGCTGAGGAGCTGGCGAAAGTTGTTCTCTGCGGCACCGAGCGCATCAGACCACGCTTGTCGAAGTCTGTGTGATGTGAACAAGGCAAAGGACGAGCGTGTGGAGAATACGAATACGCACCTCGTACCGTCCGACATATGCTGAACGTCGAGGGGAGTAAATGCCACGTGCAAAATCCTAATTGGGAATCCACAGTTCCCCGGATCCTGCGCTCCGAAGTCTTCAAGCCATGACCGTCAAGTCAAACCAAGTCAGTGCACTCGTCCGGACGTGCGTCGATCAGCTTATACAATCACTGACACCACCCTTAAATCTCCCCAGTGACCGGATCCTGAGTATACAGTCCCATGTCGCATACGGATATGTGGGCGGAAAGGCTGCCGTATTCCCCCTCCAATGCATGGGCTACAACGTCGATGTAAGCACTCGACGGATGCGCATGTGACGATACCTTTGCTCACTCGCAACACAGTTTGTAAACACGGTCAACTTTTCCAACCATACCGGTGGGAACAGAACGACTTGAGATCGGGCTGTACTGACCTCAGGCTCGTTTACAGGCTATGGCCGCTTTGGAGGCACTAAAACGAGCGCAGAAGAGCTTGCTCGTATCTTTGACGTGATGCAGCAGTCCGGCGTGCTTGTACCCAACCGTCTTCTCACAGGCTACATCCCTAACGCGGAGTCCCTGGCCTCTGTTCACGACCTGGTCGAAAAGCTTAGAGCCTCCAATCCGAGGCTCGTATACCTCCTCGATCGTGAGTGATCTGCGTCCCCTCGTCCCACACTGAAAGAAGCTCAACGTTTTAGCCGTTCTTGGCGACTCTGGAAAGCTATACGTCTCTGAAAGTTGTGTATCCGCCTACCGTACGATGCTCTCGCTGGCGACCATCATTACTCCCAATTGGTTCGAAGTCGAGTACGTCTCTTGGTTTCCACTCACGCAATCAGCTCATGGACTCGTCAGAGCGATCACCCAAGTGACCCTCACGGATCTCGGATCATTGCGGGCTGCCTTGCGAAAACTGCACAGTATATATCATGTTCCCAACGTCGTCATCTCTTCAATCCCCTTGAACAAGATTTCTGGCTCAATTCCGTCTTATATTCTTCCTCGTTCACAACTGACCGACGAGCGACAGTACCTTGTCTGTGTCTCATCGTCTGTAAGCGACGTTGATGGTCTCCAAGAGGATTGTTTGTCTACTGTCTACGCGGGCTGTGTGGAGCTCATACCAGGCTACTTTTCTGGTGTCGGGGATCTCTTTTCGGCGCTTCTTCTGGGCCACTATTCCTCCGAGAGCTGTGTGGTCCCACCCTCTTCCATCAAGTCACTGCCACCTCTCGCCCACGCAACTTCGCATGCGCTCTCTAAAACGCATGCCATTCTTTCCCTTACGCAAGAGACAGCTTCTACCTTGTCTCTCCCTTCTACGGACGATGAACTAGACGCTCGTGAGCCTGAACGACAAAGCAGGAGGATGAAAGGCAGGGAACTAAGGATTATCGAGGGGCAAGATATATTCCGACGTAAGGAGTGGGACGGAGTGACAAAGATGCTTCTGTGGGAGGGATTCTGGGGTTGAATTGGGGTTGATTAAACAGGAACCGTTATCTTTATGCAAGGTAGTCCACTGTATTAGATCTAGAATTATGTCGTCATAGACAGGTTTATCACTGCAGAACCATTGAGGCGTGCACGATCGCCGAGGGTGGTCCTTCATCGCAAGTCGAGTTCCTCCGACACTTCCTTGTTATGAAAACCCCTATGTACCGTTTCAGTTGCTGTGCCTGGTGCCTTCCACAAAGTGAAATGGTTATCTAAGCAGACACGGGTCCAACCACCGTGACCGACAGACGCAGCGCATATACCCAGCTCTCTAATATCCGCTCTCCTTCTCCCCTTCACGACGCGTTACGAAGTCATATTGGCAGTGTACATCCCCCCCACGACATGGCACAACCCGTGGTATTCGATGGACACCCGCTCGAGGACTATTTTAAAGGCGTGTACTTGCTCATCACATTTCTCTTACGACTCTCACACGCCCGTCCCATGTTGCAGACTCCGGTGAAGCCTCTGAGCTCATGCCCGGAGGCGCTTCAGATTTTCTGTCCCATACCTATTTAACCAGCCACCCGTCCGTCTCAAAACACTACCAGAGAATGATGGAAAGACTATGTTTCCTGCTTCTCGGCGCAGTTGAGGTGAGCTTTCACATGCGTAGCCATAGCAGCATTACCGCTCACCAACCCATATATGTCTTCCGTCGTCTCCCTTTTCGTTTGCACAATGTATGCAGTCCCTCAGTTCGCTCTTTTCCTCAAACCGCATGTCCCTGCGCACAAAAGCATTCGCGGAACGCTTCAAGTATGGCGTCATCTCGTCCTCTCTGTTATCGCACATATTCGCTGCAGCCCCCATAGCCGAATCACACAAGCGAACCATGTCCCCGCCATTGCCCGGAAAGCTTTCTCATGGTCACAGCAGAACCACAAGTGCTGCTGAAAGTATCGCCACCGACAACCTCTCCCTTTCCATGCCTTCCGAACCCGAAACCCCCGCCTGGCCACTCACCCTTTCCTTTACTGTCGCTATCGCCGCCCTCAGTGCTCGATTTTATCTTTTCGCTCTTCTGTTGCTCGCTGGCACAATGTACTACGCATATATTCACAAATGGGACGCGCACGCCAAGTCTGACGTCATGACACCCGTGAGTCCGCATCTACCTCATGCTGTGGATTAAGATTAATTGATTAATCTGACCAACGTTCCAAGTCTTTAATAGCCTTACAACACTTGGTCTCTGCCGGCCAACTTTGGGATGCTGTCATCAACGACACCTTTACCTTGCTGGAGAACGAGGAACAGAGGTAAAGTACTCTCTAGTCTCGTCCTCCGCGTTGACATACCTCTCCGCAGTCTTTTCTACGGTACTACGACGCCACTTACGCCATCTTCTTCGCTTCGAGTTGCCCTTTCCACGTCCCTTTTGACCACTCAGACACAATGCGATAATGTCCGTCAACTCCTCTCTGCCATCACCTCGCCTTCCGAACTGGCACAACTATCCGAGATGTATGCACCGCCATCACCTATAAAATCAATTGGTGGTGACTCCCATCGACCGCTCTCGCACCCCGGTCCGTCACCACGAGCCACTCCTCAGTCAGATCGCACGATGAAACGGTCGACGTGGAACGGATCTTATGCCTCGCTTGCTCTTGCGGGGACTCCACCAGCATTCCAGCTTACGAAGCGCAGGGAGAAGCGACGATCGGACTTGAACGCCTTAATAGGGTCTACCTCACCTTGTCCTCCCCGCACCCGATCACGCAACGCGCCCTCCTCACCACCGCAGCTACTCTCAGATGTATCGGAGGAAGAAGGGATGGTGACGGCCAAGTCTTCCTCGGTGGAGAATGAAGAGGAAGATTCGTTTGGCACGGTCGCTTTGGGTCTTTATCGAAACCATGTCAGTGGGGGCTTACGGGCGCTCGAACTCTCGCCAAACGCTCCCGTGTCTCTTACACGTGGCAATTCTGTGAAACGCCGAAGTACGATGTCTTCGGGGTCCAAGTATACCAGCATGCACACAACCCGTCATCCTCTGTCGCTTTCATCACTGCGCCGATCGCTTCAGAGTGCGCTGGCATCAAAACGCTTCGCATGCTCACATCTCCTGGCACTGCGGTTCGAGGATGACGAAGACGAGGTGTATTGGGAAGACGTACGCTCGGTTATGAGCTTGCTGACGTCGACCCTCATGGATGCATCATCACGGTTATCCGAAGTGCTGGACGACATCGAGGAGCAACGTCTCAAGGTGGACGACACGGTGTCCGAAAGTGCTTCAGGTGCCCATACGCCCAGCTCACTAGCCTCTCCACCCTCTACACGGACGAACCTCCCACTCTCGCGCGGGATCGAGCAAGCGACCTCGTTCGCTCCAATGCCGTCTCACCTCTCCCGGTTTGCGGCTCACGTGGACGTGATTTCATCAGCACTCGACGACGCGCGGGAGCAACTTGAACGATGCATCGCATCGCTCAAGGGCGAACGGTTACATTCACCGGGTCATTCGTCGCATCCCTCGACGACGTCCTCTGGCGATGCCCTTTTAAATGGTGCTAGCTCCCGAATGGGGTCTGGCGAGGATCACCCTGCCGTTCAGGCGTACGAGCATCTCCGGCGGGAACTCGGTCTTGCGCTGCGCGAATGTGAACGTGGTCGTGAGCGGCTTGTACACCTCGTATCACCACCGACGCCCTCGACGGACGACGACCCCGTAGACGATGTGAAACGATCCGAGGACGGGCAGCTATCAGCCGAGTCGGTCGATGACGACATGAGCGATATGAGCGTGGCGGTGATCTCGCCGTCTGGCGAGGCTGTGCAGCTGGACGCGCCCGAGCTAGCGCACGACGGTCTGGATGATGCGATGCTCGCGCTGCCTGGAATCGAGCAGGTGTTTGAGGCGGACTCTGCGGTCGTCGAGTTTACGCGTGAGCGGAGCAAGTTGAGCAGGGAGGAACGAATCCGGCTCGTCCGAGCCAAGCGGGAGATTGCTGCGAAGACGGGTGACGGTTCGTATGATGTTGCTGTTGGCGAGCCGCATTCGAGATCCGAGTCTCAGACACAGCTGTTTGACCCTTTTTCGCTCTCACCGTGGTCGCCACCGCCGCCTGCGTCGGCGGAGGGGTGGGGACCTGGTGGGGACGTTGTGCAAGAGCTCAAGGACGTGATCTGGAAAGTCGGTCAACGGCGACGCAAGATGACCGAGATGCGGACGGTGGTGTCGATGCCAGACGTGAGCGTGAACGCACAAGTTGGGTCGTTGGTGCCCTTGTCGTGATTGTAGAGTGTGGGGGGTTGGGGTTTGGGGTTTGCCGGGCTCTTGTGCGGTTCTAATTGTTTTTATTCGTTCTCTCTTTTTTTGCTCTCCCTCCCTCTGTGCATTATTCGTTTCCTATCTGCAGTCGATTCGACTACCGTGCCCCCGTGACGGGACGCATGTTTCACCCCTTTTTTTGCGCCGACGAGCGCGTAACTTATACTCGCTTTTATTGCTCCGCCTATGACTTGTAGCACTTTTTTTTCACATCTGTTTTTGCAATCACGGTAAACGCGAACACGAACACATGGCATATTCTCAGATGGACGCGGACGCGAGTGGGGGTACGAGACGGCGAAGGCGAGGGGACAGCAACGAGGGCGGCGGTGCGATGAGTGTGAATGCACACGGGCCCGTATGAGACAGTAACAATACCTATCGGAGCTTCGTGAGTCTGCCAGCAGCCCAGGGTTCAACCTTACTTGAAACCCATACTCTGTCATAACCCACACCCTTGGGCTTGTCCCAAGGGGTATGGGTTGTAACAGAGTCGACTGTATAGTTGCAACTCTACGTCGAACACCAATCATATCTCACCTGAGCTCGTCTGATCCCCCCCGCATCTTACCTCAATAATAAATAAATGATGTGGCGTTGTGCAAACTCAAAAATGCCCAATGATTGAATGATTGAATGCCAATTGGATTTCGCTGGGAGTTGTAAGGTCGAAGGCAATCTACCGCAGTTCAATTCGTGTTGCACAACTGCCGCATCAGTCCGCAAGCGAACTACTCAGACTCGGAGTCTCCCCTCACAACGATGTTGATCAACGTCCAGGAACGCAAGTTGAATAGATGTCGCAAGCGACATGTATCACTGTAAGCGAACATGTAGTAAGTGACGGAACTTAAATGAGATCGCATCTATCTTGAGGTGGTGAGAATTGATGCAAACACGATGAACGAGCTCGCATGTGTGCTCAAGTCTGCGCAAGATCAACAGCCACGCTCTTCATGTGATCCATCACCGAATGAAACAGAGATGGCCATGTAAGCA